>CALNXI010002171.1:66019-78187 GCA_942486025.1 Porites evermanni
CTTCTTTCATTCGCGTAATAAAATGGAACAAAGCTCGGTCCTGATGCATGGACTGCTAACAGCGATACCGAACAAGTACGTTAGGTTTTGAAGATTATAGTTATATAAAAAACTTTCAAATTATGCAAACGGTCTTGGTCTAAAAGGTGTCACTATTTCGTAACTACGGCTAGAATCATACCATGTTTCCATTGCTCAACTTAATGACAACTTAAGTCTTAAACATCAATGTACGCAGCAACAAACCGAAATCGGCAATTCACGATTGCAGCACAGTCGATAGTTAGCGAAGTAGACGTGTGTTGATAATTCACTAAGTTATTTTTCAGTTCTTCAGTGGAACTGAGGCCAAAATAACTTGTCAGCAAGTGCTGTTTTCTTACCTCGAAACTCTGGTCTTCCGCCATGTTGCTTTCTGCACAGACGAGGCTATTTTCCGTTCCATTCTCCTCTCAGAGCCTCGTTCCAAGTCCGCTCGCGTGGAGCGAAGAAAAAGCCTCGTTTCGAGATCTCCAGAGAAGGAACTCCTCAAGTTCCAATACAATGTGTAACTTTAGCCATTTACTTGTTCAACCCTCAGTACAAAACTGGAAAGCATGGTCGATGGCAAGCATATGCCTGATTGTGGCGTAACCGGAAATAAAACAAAAAAGCCTAATGAAGTGTCTTAACTGTTTTTACTGCGTTTTCTGTGCCCTATGACCTGTGCCCTGTGCCCTGTAACCTGTGCCCTGTGCCCTGTGCCCTGTGCCCTATGACCTGTGCCCTGTGCCCTATGACCTGTAACCTGTGCCCTGTGCCCTGTGCCCTGTGACCTTGCCCTGTGCCCTGTGACCTGTGACCTGCGTTTTGTACCTGCCGGCGTATCAAACGCTTTTGAAGATTACACATCGTTATAAAACCATTAAATAAAAAATAAACATACTAAATTCTTTATTATGTTGAAGCGTAATACTCTATTAATCATAATTTAAACAGTCCACTTTGGCGCTTGTCAAAAGTGAGAACCGGCTAGCCGTATAGGTGATTTTGGAAATTTTTTTTAACAGTTTCGCTAAAAGCCCACACGTGCTTCGATCGTCCCGAATATTGAGTGAGTACAATTTGTTTTGCAAAATTGTGGAATACTGCATTCTGTTCGAGATCTGTATGATAAAAACAGCGCTCATGGTACTGTTTCACCTCAGATGTGATGTATAAAAAGTATAAAAGGTTGGTTTACACGTCCCCAGACTTGTTGGCAAGATTTTGTAAAGTAAATTTGTCGAACGCAAAAAATTCCGCCTGATTTGTTTTCCAGGCCTAATCTACTGTGATCAAGAGCCCGCGCTCTTAAATGCGATCGAAGATGATTGCTATTTTTTGGGTGTACATATTAGGGCAATCAACTCGATGTAAGATTAAGTTCACTCTTAGCTTGGACTGTTTGCAAATTACTGTTCTCTAAAATCACTTAACCTTTCCCTCAAAAGTCACATGAATATGCTCTAAAGTTAACTGAATTGTGGAATACAAGTTTATTGTTTGATTATAAATTCGAGTTAATAGGAGCTTCGCTTTTAGCCCTGGCTAAATCTATATATTACGTTACTCTCGGCTATTTTCTTTTAACTCCCGATAACTCGAACCTTTTTTCGATCTCCCTTGAAGGTTCGAGTTATCGGGAGTAGACTGTATTTTGGGATGACGTATTTGTGGTTAGAAATTCAGTGTTCAGTATTCAGTAAGCTTCAGTATTCGGCCGTTATCTTTAGAAAACGAAGCAATTTTGAAATGCAATTCTACCTCATAGTACTTTCATCCACTTTTAAACGAGTTTCAAAAGATTATAGGGATGGCTTTAGCTGTTAGCAAGAAGAAGGGATTTGATAATACATTCAGGCAAAGTGCTCTTGTTGGTTTTTTTTTTTTTACAATTTGGACTACTTCACCAAAATAGCAAATAATTTTCAAACCGCTCGATAAATGTTTTTAAAAATTTAAGATTATCCAGAGTAACCGTCCGCATTTAGATGATACTTGAGTTTCAATATTTTTGATAACTTGTAAGGTAATAAAATAAGGGCTACAATTCGCTATTTTACTTTATCGAAATTTCGTCTTTACGAGAGCCTCTCATTATTCTGGGGTATTGTCTCCAACTTTCATATTTCGGTGCAAAACAATAACTTAGATTTCTGCATATTTCAAATGCATTGTTAGTTACTGCTGTTGATGTAAAAATGAAACTTGGAGACAATACCCTGAATAGTTAGAAACAAACTGTACGCTGACGACAGTGACAATCATTACGAAGGAGCAATAAGGATTCAGTATTACGTCAATTTGTGATCTGTACTAACAACAAACCTCCGGTTTAGGCCCCGTCCACACGAATCTTGAAATTTTTGAAACCGCATTTTTTTACACGAATCGGCCATTCGTCCACAAGAAACTAGTAAATCCGTTGTCCGAAAAGGCATCTTGTTGAAACCCCTGTCAAGAGTCAGGTTTAAGACCCCCTCCACACGAACGACGGCTGCTTACTAATGTCAAGGACAAAGACAAACCGGAGGACAGACAGGGAGCAGTATACAAGATCAAATGCTGCGACTGCCAGGCTTCTTACATTGGTGAAACCGGCAGAAACCTAAGCACGCGACTGACCGAACACGAACGAGCGATGAGGAATGGTGACGTCAACAATCACATTGCTGAACACCATTTACAGACGAAACATCAAATTGATTCAGACTCTGCAACATGTATTACGTATTCTACAGACTACTACCAACGACTTACTTAATAGAAAGCTGGTCTACTAACTTTAATTAGAACAAGCGCCACTGAATCTTAGCCAACAGTTACCAGCACTGTACAAACGATTTATTGACGACATTAAGCAAAACTAACTACGAGAGAACGACTGGAGAAATGACAATTTGACTAACAATAGACGACTGTTTAACTGTGACAATAGACGGATCGAAACGCACCAATAACTGTTCACGAGTCTTCATAGCTAATAACATCACGGCTTAACTGACAGACGGCCAATAACATCGCGACGTAATTGACCAATCAGATCAATAACGAGAGTATAATATCATGAACTGACGTGATACAACTAACTTTGACTCTGAAGACGACTACCGCACAGGTTGTCGCAACGTCAGTCACTGTCAACAACAACAGTCCTATTCAGGACTACGTTCACCCGGACGATCAAACTCAAGCTACTTTTGAAACGACTGCTGGGTTCAAACCTTTCACAGTATTAAAATATGTGCGTTAGAGTGCAGAAGGATTTTAAATTTTTGTCTGTCCGATCCATAAAACTAATTTCAGTTTAACATGTATTAGAAAGCACATTTCTGCATTTTCTTCACATCAACGCGCACAACTCTATAATGAAAACAGAAAAGTAAAAGACAGGAAACAATGATAACTTTATATTTCCTTTTCTAGGTGTATTACCATCAAGAAACAGCCACATTTTCATACTACAACTGCTAAATGACAGAAAAGAATAGAATAGAGTACCACGAGCAACAACCAAGCATTGCTAAAGAAGTCGGCGACAGGGACGGACAAGATCGTGCCTATGGCAATCTCGGCAATGCTTATCAATGCCTTGGCCGATTCCAACAAGCAATAGAGTACCACGAGCAATGTCTGAGCATCGCAATAGAAGTCGGCGACAGAGCCGGACAAGAAAGTGCCTATGGCAATCTCGGCAATGCTTATTACCGCCTTGGCCAATTCCAACAAGCAATAGAGTACCACAAGCAATGCCTGAGCATTGCAATAGAAGTCAGCGACAGGGCCGGACAAGGACGTGCCTATTGCAATCTCGGCATTGCTTATCGATCCCTTGGCCAATCGCAACAAGCAATAGAGTACCACAAGCAATGCCTGAGCATTGCAATAGAAGTCAGCGACAGGGCCGGACAAGGACGTGCCTATGGCAATCTCGGCATTGCTTATCGATCCCTTGGCCAATTCCAACAAGCAATAGAGTACCACAAGCAATGCCTGAGCATTGCAATAGAAGTCGGCGACAGGGCCGGACAAGGACGTGCCTATGGCATGCTCGGCATTGCTTATCGATCCCTTGGCCAATTCCATCAAGCAATAGAGTACCACAAGCAATGCCTGAGCATTGCAATAGAATTCGGCGACAGCGCCGAACAAGGACGTGCCTATGGCATGCTCGGCATTGCTTATGACTGCCTTGGACAATTCCAACAAGCAATAGCGTTTCACAAGCAAGACCTGGGCATTGCAATAGAAGTCAGCGACAGGGACGGACAAGAACGTGCCTATGGCAATCTCGGCAATGTTTATCAATGCCTTGGCCAATTCCAACAAGCAATAGAGTACCACAAGCAATGCCTGAGCATTGCAATAGAAGTCGGCGACAGAGCCGGACAAGGACGTACCTATGGCAATCTCGGCAATGATTATTGCTGCCTTGGCCAATTCCAAAAAGCAATAGAGTACTACAAGCAATGCCTGAGTATTGCAATAGAATTCGGCGACAGGGACGGACAAGGAAGTACCTATGGCAATCTCGGCATTGCTTATCAATCCCTTGGCCAATGCCAACAAGCAATAGAGTACCACAAGCAAGACCTGAGCATTGCAATAGAAGTCGGCAACAGGGCCGGACAAGCAGCTACCTATGGCAATCTCGGCATTGCTTATTGCCGCCTTGGCCAATTCCAACAAGCAATAGAGTACCACAAGCAAGACCTGAGCATTGCAATAGAAGTCAGCGACAGGGCCGGACAAGGACGTGCCTATGATAATCTCGGTGATGCCTATTTATACCTCGAGGACTTCGAACAATCAATGAAGCACTTCAAGCAAGGCCTCAGCATTGCAATAGAAGTCGGCGACAGGGCTGGAGAAGGAAGGTCCTATAGTAACCTCGGCTCAGTTTATAACTCCCTCGGCGACTTCCAAAGAGCAATAGAGCATCATAAGCAAAGCCTAAGCATTGCTAAGGAAGTGGGCGACAGGTCCGGAGAGGGATATACCTATGGCCAACTCGGCCTTGCTTATATATCCATTGAACAATTCCAACAAGCTTTCGAGTACCACAAGCAACAGCTGAAAATTGCTAAGGAAGTGGGTGACATGTTCCAAGAAGGATGTTCCTATAGAAACTTGGGTATAACTCTTATGTTGTCAGGTTCTTTGGATGAGGCTGTAGTTCATTTCAGATTCAGCGTAAAAACGTTGGATACCATTAGGAAAAGTTTCATTTCGGAAGATGCATGGAAAATAAGTTTTCGTAAGCGTTTCAAACACAGCCATCATTATTTATGTCGAGTTCTTATAGCGCTTCAAAAGACGGATGAGGCTTTGTTCGCGGCCGAACGGGGACGAGCAGCGGCTCTGCTAGATGCCTTGAAAATAAAGTATGGCCTTACATCCCTTTCGCCCATTTCAAATGAAACTGAGGAAGATTTCGCATGCATTTCAAGGAACATATCTGTTTTGACAATGTTTATTGCATTGGACAATGGAACAATAAGCTTGTGGGTACTGGGAAAGAAAACCAACGCTATTTTTAGGCAGGCAGTACTAAAAGGTGGAGGTTCACACGAAGATCCCTTTGATGCAGTTTTGAAAGCTTCTTTGATAAAAATTGGGGCTGGCAGAGATGTTAGATGCGAGAATCGGTCACTTGATGTTTCAAGCGATAAGTCAACTTCAAGTTCTCAGGAAGATGATAAAATATCGATTCCATCGGACGAGAATATCGACTGGTTACAGCCATTGCATGATATAGTTTTTGGTCCCATCGAAGACTTACTTGATGGCGATGAACTGGTTGTAGTCCCTGATGGTGCTTTGTGTTTAGCTCCTTGGACAGCCCTAAGTAGGACAGACAGGGAGCAGTATACAAGATCAAATGCTGCGACTGCCAGGCTTCTTACATTGGTGAAACCGGCAGAAACCTAAGCACGCGACTGACCGAACACGAACGAGCGATGAGGAATGGTGACGTCAACAATCACATTGCTGAACACCATTTACAGACGAAACATCAAATTGATTCAGACTCTGCAACATGTATTACGTATTCTACAGACTACTACCAACGACTTACTTAATAGAAAGCTGGTCTACTAACTTTAATTAGAACAAGCGCCACTGAATCTTAGCCAACAGTTACCAGCACTGTACAAACGATTTATTGACGACATTAAGCAAAACTAACTACGAGAGAACGACTGGAGAAATGACAATTTGACTAACAATAGACGACTGTTTAACTGTGACAATAGACGGATCGAAACGCACCAATAACTGTTCACGAGTCTTCATAGCTAATAACATCACGGCTTAACTGACAGACGGCCAATAACATCGCGACGTAATTGACCAATCAGATCAATAACGAGAGTATAATATCATGAACTGACGTGATACAACTAACTTTGACTCTGAAGACGACTACCGCACAGGTTGTCGCAACGTCAGTCACTGTCAACAACAACAGTCCTATTCAGGACTACGTTCACCCGGACGATCAAACTCAAGCTACTTTTGAAACGACTGCTGGGTTCAAACCTTTCACAGTATTAAAATATGTGCGTTAGAGTGCAGAAGGATTTTAAATTTTTGTCTGTCCGATCCATAAAACTAATTTCAGTTTAACATGTATTAGAAAGCACATTTCTGCATTTTCTTCACATCAACGCGCACAACTCTATAATGAAAACAGAAAAGTAAAAGACAGGAAACAATGATAACTTTATATTTCCTTTTCTAGGTGTATTACCATCAAGAAACAGCCACATTTTCATACTACAACTGCTAAATGACAGAAAAGAATAGAATAGAGTACCACGAGCAACAACCAAGCATTGCTAAAGAAGTCGGCGACAGGGACGGACAAGATCGTGCCTATGGCAATCTCGGCAATGCTTATCAATGCCTTGGCCGATTCCAACAAGCAATAGAGTACCACGAGCAATGTCTGAGCATCGCAATAGAAGTCGGCGACAGAGCCGGACAAGAAAGTGCCTATGGCAATCTCGGCAATGCTTATTACCGCCTTGGCCAATTCCAACAAGCAATAGAGTACCACAAGCAATGCCTGAGCATTGCAATAGAAGTCGGCGACCGAGCAGGACAAGAAAGTGCCTATGGCAATCTCGGCAATGCTTATTACCGCCTTGGCCAATTCCAACAAGCAATAGAGTACCACAAGCAATGCCTGAGCATTGCAATAGAAGTCAGCGACAGGGCCGGACAAGGACGTGCCTATTGCAATCTCGGCATTGCTTATCGATCCCTTGGCCAATCGCAACAAGCAATAGAGTACCACAAGCAATGCCTGAGCATTGCAATAGAAGTCAGCGACAGGGCCGGACAAGGACGTGCCTATGGCAATCTCGGCATTGCTTATCGATCCCTTGGCCAATTCCAACAAGCAATAGAGTACCACAAGCAATGCCTGAGCATTGCAATAGAAGTCGGCGACAGGGCCGGACAAGGACGTGCCTATGGCATGCTCGGCATTGCTTATCGATCCCTTGGCCAATTCCATCAAGCAATAGAGTACCACAAGCAATGCCTGAGCATTGCAATAGAATTCGGCGACAGCGCCGAACAAGGACGTGCCTATGGCATGCTCGGCATTGCTTATGACTGCCTTGGACAATTCCAACAAGCAATAGCGTTTCACAAGCAAGACCTGGGCATTGCAATAGAAGTCAGCGACAGGGACGGACAAGAACGTGCCTATGGCAATCTCGGCAATGTTTATCAATGCCTTGGCCAATTCCAACAAGCAATAGAGTACCACAAGCAATGCCTGAGCATTGCAATAGAAGTCGGCGACAGAGCCGGACAAGGACGTACCTATGGCAATCTCGGCAATGATTATTGCTGCCTTGGCCAATTCCAAAAAGCAATAGAGTACTACAAGCAATGCCTGAGTATTGCAATAGAATTCGGCGACAGGGACGGACAAGGAAGTACCTATGGCAATCTCGGCATTGCTTATCAATCCCTTGGCCAATGCCAACAAGCAATAGAGTACCACAAGCAAGACCTGAGCATTGCAATAGAAGTCGGCAACAGGGCCGGACAAGCAGCTACCTATGGCAATCTCGGCATTGCTTATTGCCGCCTTGGCCAATTCCAACAAGCAATAGAGTACCACAAGCAAGACCTGAGCATTGCAATAGAAGTCAGCGACAGGGCCGGACAAGGACGTGCCTATGATAATCTCGGTGATGCCTATTTATACCTCGAGGACTTCGAACAATCAATGAAGCACTTCAAGCAAGGCCTCAGCATTGCAATAGAAGTCGGCGACAGGGCTGGAGAAGGAAGGTCCTATAGTAACCTCGGCTCAGTTTATAACTCCCTCGGCGACTTCCAAAGAGCAATAGAGCATCATAAGCAAAGCCTAAGCATTGCTAAGGAAGTGGGCGACAGGTCCGGAGAGGGATATACCTATGGCCAACTCGGCCTTGCTTATATATCCATTGAACAATTCCAACAAGCTTTCGAGTACCACAAGCAACAGCTGAAAATTGCTAAGGAAGTGGGTGACATGTTCCAAGAAGGATGTTCCTATAGAAACTTGGGTATAACTCTTATGTTGTCAGGTTCTTTGGATGAGGCTGTAGTTCATTTCAGATTCAGCGTAAAAACGTTGGATACCATTAGGAAAAGTTTCATTTCGGAAGATGCATGGAAAATAAGTTTTCGTAAGCGTTTCAAACACAGCCATCATTATTTATGTCGAGTTCTTATAGCGCTTCAAAAGACGGATGAGGCTTTGTTCGCGGCCGAACGGGGACGAGCAGCGGCTCTGCTAGATGCCTTGAAAATAAAGTATGGCCTTACATCCCTTTCGCCCATTTCAAATGAAACTGAGGAAGATTTCGCATGCATTTCAAGGAACATATCTGTTTTGACAATGTTTATTGCATTGGACAATGGAACAATAAGCTTGTGGGTACTGGGAAAGAAAACCAACGCTATTTTTAGGCAGGCAGTACTAAAAGGTGGAGGTTCACACGAAGATCCCTTTGATGCAGTTTTGAAAGCTTCTTTGATAAAAATTGGGGCTGGCAGAGATGTTAGATGCGAGAATCGGTCACTTGATGTTTCAAGCGATAAGTCAACTTCAAGTTCTCAGGAAGATGATAAAATATCGATTCCATCGGACGAGAATATCGACTGGTTACAGCCATTGCATGATATAGTTTTTGGTCCCATCGAAGACTTACTTGATGGCGATGAACTGGTTGTAGTCCCTGATGGTGCTTTGTGTTTAGCTCCTTGGACAGCCCTAAGTGAAACTTTAAGGATCTGTATTATTCCCTCACTGACAAGTTTGAAAGTAATAAGAGATTCTTCAAGTGAATATCACAGTAAAACTGGCGCCCTGCTTGTTGGAGATCCATGTTTGAGGAAAGTTACAAATAAATGGGATAAACCCATTTATGATCAGCTGGAGTTCGCAAGAAAAGAAGTGGAGATGATTGGAAAACTTCTTAACAGCCAACCACTCACAGGAGAAGCTGCAACCAAAGAAGAGTTGCTTCGGAGAATAGATTCAGTCGCGTTGATTCACATTGCAGCACACGGAGGAAAGGAAGCTGGTGAAATTGCTTTGGCTCCCAACCCCGGGTGGCAATCCAAGACTCGTATCCCTACGGAAGAGGACTACATGTTGAAAATGTCTGATTTACAGGCCATTCAGCTGACAGCGAGGCTAGTTGTGCTTAGTTGCTGCCATAGTGGTCAAGGAGAGGTCTCGTCTGAGGGTGTGGTCGGTATGGCAAGGGCTTTCTTGTTTGCTGGTGCTCGTTCTGTGCTGGCGTCACTCTGGGCTATTGATGATGAAGCCACGATGGTGTTTATGGAATGTTTCTACCAACACCTGAGAGGTGGAGAAAGTGCTAGTACTGCTCTGCAGAAGGCCATGAAATGCCTTCGAGATTCGGACGACTTTTCCGCCCCAAAGTACTGGGCTCCATTTGTACTGATTGGCGATGACGTCACGATTGAATTTGATGTAAACCGTTGAGAAAGCTGTAAGTACAGATTTTTCTTTTGTTTTAGATCTCTTAGGGTCCTAATATATTAAATAAGGTTTAAGGTTTTATTGTCACCAAATTAAAATGTAAAGGAATTGACAAAATTAAATAGAAATAAGTAGTAAAAGCAAGACTTAGTGTGAATAATATCGACAAAAAAAAAATATATGGATGGTTCGTTCTGGATTTACGTAATCAGATTTCATTTCTGTAATAAAAAATTGTTTAAAAACGTTTGTTGAACACTATGGAAACCTTTCAATAATCATATAATCAAGTGCAAAAACAGCATTCACTGTAAATGGCTGTTGCCGTGACATACTGGCTGTGGATTATGCGTTGAGAATTCTTAGTTTTTGCCTCAACATTTTAGTTTGAACTACCATTAAGTCATCATTTTACTCGATTCAAAAGAGAAATGTCATATTTGTCAAAAAGAGTTTAAACCTTTATTTTATGATTTGTTATGAACAGAGAAGCAGGTTAAATAGGCCGAAAATAGACCAAAAAATGTTTCTAAAAACCCATTTTTGTGTATACACCATATAGCTAGATAATACAAGTAGCTCTAACATACTCTCTTGTTGTAAAGTAATGAACGGTTTTGAGCTCCTGCCCAACTTTGATTTTACATTCGTCTCATCCTTGCTATCCTGTAATCTAAGGCTTTTTATCTTGAAACCTCTATAGAACGAGTAGTATTGAGGCCGTTATTTCGCTGTTCAAGCGTATTAATTAATCAAATGTTACTTTATTTACAGGGGCCGTGCTGATTGCAGGGAAATGTTAAAGAAAGAGTACTGCTGAATCAAAGGAACATTATAGTATCAAAGTCTATTTTACGTGAGGAAAAAACGTTTCGTGTAACCGTAGAAAATGAATATTATACTATTTTACTCCCTAAAACTATTGAAGCGAAGCAGCATTAGCTGATAGAGAAATTTTGCTTCCTTTGATGATGTTGAAATAGGTTTCTCAAATGGTACTTTCACTTACGCACGTGTTCCTTCGGTTAATCATTGCGTTAGAACAAATCTATAGAGCATAAAATATCTACAATTTTGGACCGTTGATTTTGCTATATATTCTTATACTTTACATATTGTTATTTTGCGCAAAATTTAGTTTTTTCAGCGTTAACTATTGGGAGTTTACCCTGAAAGTGTTAAAATCAGTTTCCTAAATGATTTTTTATACCTTAGCTTGTTGTGTTTAGTGTAAGATTTTGTTGCGTAACAACTATGGAAATTGGCAAATTGACGGAAAATTTACTTCGTCCAGACAAATGAATATGCGTTTTTGTCAAAGGATAATACATTCACGAACTTCAAAGGCTAAATTTTGGCCTAGTGGATGACATTGGATGGAAGGCCAGAACGCGTTATAAACGGAAGCGTCTCCAAACTAAAGCGCATCGCAACAGATTAGTCAGAGGCACCCAAAGACCGTTTTCTAGAAAAATTTTCGAAGCTCTCTAGTATGCCTAAAATTTTTATAGCGAAGCGAATTATTCATTTACATTGCTTTTAAAACACCCCAGGAAGCCTATAAAGAGGCATTTCAGAGCTGATTTTCGTGATAAAGCTGTCGTTGGGTGCGCTTGATTAGTAAGTTAGTAAATATCATTTTAGTTAAAACTGTAACTTACTATTCCTTGAGTGACATAACAGTTATAACAGGGCCCTGAAGGGGTAAAAAAGTAGGAACTGTGATTTCACTTTTTTTGGAGTGGGAAAATGGGATTTACTGCACTGGGAGAGGCATGAACAATTTTGAAAATGGCATTGCGGATTCTCTTCTTTAGAGGACTTGGACTCAATTATTTGACACAATTTTGCACAAATAAGCCTACTTTTGGAAATGGAGAAATCCAATCATGCATCAGTAAACCAAAGTATAGCAATGCAGAAATGAAGTTCTGTCAGCTTCCCTGTTCAGTGGTTTGTTGTCGCTGAAATGACATGCCCATTTGAGAAAGATCAAAATGGCGTCTGACTTAAAAAATGTTTCCCGCACTTTGTACAATTATGGTCATCGAAATGTTTGAGTTCAGCAAACAACTTGAATGCGGTAATCCGCACAGAAAATTGCGAACTATAATCTTTAACTGATT
>CALNXI010002172.1:3922-64311 GCA_942486025.1 Porites evermanni
AAAAAAAAAAAAACACTTATTTTTTATCAGAGAGGTTAAGCATCACGTTTACGTCAAACGGCAAACGTGACTTTGTACCACGTGACCAAGTTTCCTCTTTACGTGCAGTTTACTGTTCATTATTTCTACACCTATTAGTTCTTTACACAATTTTTTCATCCATAAGAATTGTTCTGAGCTGCTTTTATCTGCTCATTTTTTCTTTTGAGAAATTCTCAACTTAAATCTGACGTCTGCCGTTTGCCGTATACGCGAAGCTTAAACTCTCTTTTTATGAGCAGAAGTACGCTTATTCTACGATGAAAATATGACGAGTTTCACAGAGTGCTTAATTTCTCTCTGTTTTCGGAGTCATGTTTGTAGATGAGAGGGGAAATAGGAGCCAAATATTTTTCGAGAATTATTGATTTCGAGCGGAGCGGGTACAATTTTAGGGAAGTTTATTGGTGCTGGCCAGTCAATCACCATTTGACGAAGCACAAAAGATTGAAAATACACTGAAAAATACCCATACCACAGTTCAAAAGCAAATTCCAACAATGGTTTCCGCAATACCAAAAAACACTCATTTTTTAGTGTTTAATTAATTAAGTATCGGTGAATCTATTTTTAATTTAAACCGTGTTTTTGTGCGAGTAGGGATCTTCGGGTGGTGGTACAACTTTTCCGATATTGCAAAGGCGGCAGTGATTGGTGGACCTCTATTATTCATCATTGTACTAATCATCACCGGTTGCTGTTGTTGCGGCTGCTGCAGGTCCCGTCCAACAAACCAAGGGTCTGTTATCGTCACTCCCGCAGCTGTCCCTAGGCTGTCATGGCGACAAACACCAGGAGCACCGTTCTCATGAAACCGCTGGTCAACGAGGCTTTAGTTTAACTCCAATCGAGGCGTACCCAGAGTCTCCTTTCTTTTTAGTCAGCGGGCAACGCGTTGTCCGTTGACCAAAAAAGACTGAAGACTCTGGTTACGAGATTGGTTTCACTATGAATAGACACACTGGAGCAATGTGCAAAAAACGCGTAGCTTTTGCTAAAATTTTGCTTTGTTTATAACAGTTTAAACCGTTCTGAACACTTTTATGTTTAGTTACTGTTAAGTACAATCCGATAAACAATTGTTGACATCTTATGCTCGGTTGACGCCGTACTTTATAGGATTTAGGACTGCCAATCTTTAATCGAACCGAACTAAAGCTTCAAAATGCAGTAAGAATATATCTTTTTTTTTTCAAAATTATGCAGTTAGTTGGCTAAAATTTGAAGTTCGGGGTCTGCATGAACGCTGTTAAACTGCCGTTTCAAATTGACTCTTCTTCTGTGAAGAACGGCGCGTGAATCGGGCCTCCAAGTACCTTGGTTGCTAGATGTTTCCTGCTACCCTCTATATTCTCATACCTATAATCTAATTACATCGTTCGATTTGGAGCATTGAATGTTACTTCGGATTTTCGTATTTGACCCGCTATGTGACCCTATAACCAACAGCCGACGCCGCAATAAAGGACGCTATCCAGACTGTTATTTAAGCGCGTGAGTTACGTATGTTGGCATTGCATTGTTTACTATTGACGGTACGCTATGAGGAAGCCCAACAGCGATAAACACAGCTTTCAGCAGTGGTCATGATTCTTCCAATTTTTTTTACTATTTCCTTGCAATTTTTGCAATTTCCCTTACCGACCTTAGTATATTCTAGTCTAAAAAATTACTTTTTCCTGCCGCGCGCTTTACTCAATATGAATTTCTACTTTCAAAAGAAACATTTAGAAATGGTAGATAATATCGATTTCCAGACTTTAATACAGAAGTGAGGGGAGTGTAAATTCGAATGCAAACTGCATTCTCTGAGACTGGCAGAGACTTTCTAAAATGAGTCCGTTTTTGGATGGGTAATTAGGTCAGCAGGAAAAATTTCTTTCGGCTCATGATTTCCATCGTCCGTCAAAAATGTCGTATGGTGGCAAATCTTCAGGGGCACCCAACGAGAATATAGTTCAAAACCACTTAAACATAGCATTGTTAAACGTGTTTTAGTATTTAAACGGTGGATATGGGCATATTTTTATCCCCTATAAATTTTTCATCTGTTCTGATTTCCTAGCTGAAAGTCTAGTGATCCGAAAATTATGGGGATCAAAACTTACCTGTTCGAAAATTTCAGCCAGAAAAAAGGCTCCCGAAAAGTCTAGTTGACCTTTTTAGGGTAAAAATCTGTTGAAAATGGGTAATTTTACCATTTTTTAGATGTTCGAAAATCCTAGGAGAGGCAGGCAAGCAAGAAATTTTACAACAAATGTTCCGAAAATTCTAGATCTCAAATCGCCTTCCGAACAGATATTTATCCGAAAATTGTCGTTGGGTGCCCCTGAATCTTAGGCTGGCACTAAAACTATTTGAAAAAACTGGCTGGCACTAAAACTATTAAAGCTCCGGGATGAAAACTAACTAGAGCTCCAAGATGTGATAGTACATCTTGCAGCCCTGCTTAGTTTTAGTGCCAGCCTAAGATTTGCTACCATACGACTTACTTGAAATACGGACACCAATTAGTCCCCTCGCAGCCGCTTGGACCGAAGTCAGCAAAGCGCCGGGGAGACTGGGCACCAAACCAGGAATAAAAAGGTGTCGCCATGCATTTATATATAGTATACACTGTAGGAATTGTATGAAGTTTTGGATCCTCGGAACCAAAGAGAAACGTCCTGCGATAGAATTTAGGGTTTATGGGACAAAACCGACTTATCCTTTTGTCAGTTGGATTTCCCAGCTGGTAAAATTGTACCGTATTCAAAATTTAAGGAGTGTCATCTTGATCTTTAATCTTTAAAACGTAGTGCGGCTTTTCTAGACAAACTTGAAATAGACGACTTATTGCTTAATTACTTTTTTAAAACAATGGTCTGTTGTTTTATCACATGACCAATCATGCCAACAGTACAATGCTGCTGACTCATTCCCTTTGGACGTACCGGTCGACATTAATTTAATTACTGCAGCATACTTGCCCGAAGAATCCATACCATCCACTGCACTGATCTTCAAACAAAAGCATCTCACTTTTGGCTCTCAAACAAAGGTTTGTTTTTAGATATCGTGTTTAAAAACATCATATTTATATTTGGGATTTTAAGGTATTATTCACTTATAAGTTTATAAATATGCGGTGTGTGTGGCTGTTGAAGTGTAAAGGAAAGGTATAGTCCTTTTCAAGCTTGGTCTAAAAGTGCTCGAATTGTCATGTCGTCTGTTCATGCCTCGAAGAGGCGATTTTAAACTCGGATTCGACCGTATGGACGGGTTACAATATCCCCCTTGACTGGCATTTTAACTCTTTCTGCAAAGTCACGGCGAGGAGGTCTAGCCTGATTCTCAGACGTCCGAGAAGCGAAGAGACCGCGAACAACCTCGGACGTCTGAGAATCAGGCTACGGGGAGGTCGGGATCGCAAATCGTTCTTCATAAACCAATTAGTGCTATTACTTTTGAGTATTCTCCTCGATTTTCTTAGTTCTGGGTTAAGTCATGTCCATGACTAAAAGAGCGGACTTTGTAGGGTGAAATATTTCGCCTATAAATATAATTGAAAACAATAGACTTCAGGAGGCGCGAACATGAAAGCATGAATGCTATTTCTGGGTATTGTCGAAAAATATGTGATGTCGCCTCTGTCCACTAGTCGGTTAGCGTAAGATAAAGTAACAAAGCTAAGAAATGCCGTGTTTCTTACTCTTTCGCTAAAATCGCGTGACTTGTGGCAAAAATTTACAAGATTCGCGTGAATTATCCTTTAACTATCAGAACATTCCAGACGCCGCCACGGATGATTGTAGGCTCCACCTACAATTCAAGCGTAACATCTCTCCTGCCTCATCCATCAGTTTTTTCTTTTTTTTTTCAGTGTCTTTAAATGGATTGTCACTTAGCTTCAAGTTGGAAATTTTATAAATGGAACTTTCTGCGCGAAAAATGAACAAATCTTGTCCTCCTTAACGACTTCTTTAATAATCTAGGCTTGTAGCTTCTGTTTCGCGTCTGAACGCTCAGATCCATCTATGTCGTTCGAATAAAATGTAACAATTTTAAAATGAAGTAAAAATGACTGATCTACACTAAATTGTGCTCAAAAGTCGCGTGATTCTGCGTTAATTCGAATAGTGTATTGTCTTTGCATATACATATCAAGTGTTCTATTTACATACATTATTATCATGATCAACAACTGAATTGCCTAGCACACTGAAGTACGTATTGTGTGTAACTCTCAGCAGGCACCGTAAAAAGGATTATGCCGCTCCATTTTTAGACTTTCTGCCAGCCTCGAAGCTCGTTTTTGTTAATAACCGCACTTCATGTACAGGTTTGTTAACGATTTCATCTTCTTAGTGTTTAAGACATTTCGACCAAACATGAACAGAGTGTTGCGAAACAATGAATCATCTAAGGAGTAGCTAGACAGTCGCACCCATCTCCTTAAAAAGATCAATCAAATATCAATCAAGTCGATAGTTCTCTTGTTCATATCAGTATTTTCTTTTCCATTTTTAGTTTCTTCTTTCACGATTTTAAAATTATTAAACTCAAGTCAAAAGGAATTTGCTAACAAGTCGGACACTCTATCAGCAGTGAAGACGTCAAGGTATGTTGACGATGGCGTCGCGTCTTGACCTTTCAATTTGATTTCTGTTTTTTCTTCTGAACAGGCAGCACCAACGTTGTGTAACCTGCGTTCGAAATGAAATAAAGTAATAACAAAATAAAACAAAATAGACTGATCTACCCTAGATTGATTATCCTAATAGTCTAGTCCCTAATATCAACATAACGCCTTTCAATAGAGGAATGCGGAATCCTTTTGAATCATAATGAATTGTTGCTTTCATAGGAAAGAATAGCGTTACCTGACTCTGAGAAAGGACTTGACGCTCTGAGCTTTGGTTTCTCTAACGACATCCTCCAAGAATCTTAAGGTTTGTTTTACATTTTTATACTTCCTAGTAATTTTCAGCCATTCAGAGCTAACTCACAGTCAGCTTTTGTTTGGAGTGTCGCAGTCGTTTCTTAGCCGGGCTGTCTATTCATGCTATCTTCACCCAGAGAACTGCAAGAGGATTTTGGTCAAAAAATATGTATGAGGGCTGCAACGAGTGTATTATAGTTCCACCTGACACTCAGAGAATCAAATCGCAATGTTTTCAAATTGCGGTCACTTCATATTTTAATTCAAGGCCGAACATCTATTCACCTTATCTCTCGACTTCGCGTTCCTGATAACTTAGGACACACCCATGTTAGAGACCGCGAACCCAGTACAAACAGTACAACTTTCTGTAAACAGGCTCCGTTTTTTTAAGCAGCTTAAACGCGTACGTTTCTCTCTTCTTCCGAGGTTCAGATATGCTGTGATCATCTGCACTTGGAGAGAGCCCCGTTTTTAATTTTACATTATACATTCTTAGGTTTTTACTTAGAGAGAATAACTTAATTAGACTACAAGTACGTGAGCTGGTGGCTGTGGTTATCAAAGAATCATCTGAAGAATCAATGATACAATCATGCAGTTTGCAACAGTGATCCGTATAAAATTCTCTAACAGGAATAAATCAATTGTATTCGTAACTATGATTTAGTTGACATCTCATCATGACAAAATTTGCCCCTTTCAGAAATATTCTTAAGATCTCCTAGATGAAAGACATGTTAGACTGCGAAATTTCGACACCATATGATCACGTCAGAAGCTTGTTTTCCACTTAGTGTGAAAGATCAAAGAGTGTTTTTTTGTTATAGGCTAACTTGCAGTGCACTTTTCAACAGGATTTCATGGTCTTTCATACAATCAGGCAGCCAGAAGCAAGTATTGATCAAGGTATGATTTCCATTCTTACGTTTATGTCCTGGTTTATGGTTAAACTTCTGATGTCTTCTGAAAACTGGGCGGGTTTTTCAGGTCTTTAAGAATATATGATTACGTTCAAGATGCAAAATTTTTCAGTGTCAAGAGAGGAGAAGTTAACAAACTAACGGATTAAAAAAACTCGATCGGGTCAGTATAAAACTGGTTAAATTGTATTACACTGACGCTTTATATAAATAGAATCATGTGTTTAATTGTAACGTCGTTCGAGAGTCATTCCATCTGACATAAGCGCATCGGTTCAATTGTCCTCAAGAGTTCAGTGATAGATATAAACCACGAAAACCAAGTGAGGATAAAGCTCTTTTGATATAAACTGCTTAAATTCTTAAGATGAAACTGACACAGAGAAAGAAGGTAATGGAAGCAGTCTAACCATTGCAGCGCTCCTTAAATCGAGTGATTTCCAGGTTCAGCACCAATTATATGAAAGTTGTATATAAAAACCGCTTCTCATTTTTCCTGATATAAGAATTATTGTAAACTTTCACAGAAAGTTTGAAGTATCGAGGACGGGAGTTCAAGGACC
The DNA here is from genome assembly GCA_942486025.1 of Porites evermanni. Classification (NCBI taxonomy): domain Eukaryota; kingdom Metazoa; phylum Cnidaria; class Anthozoa; order Scleractinia; family Poritidae; genus Porites; species Porites evermanni. The sequence goes on from CALNXI010002172.1 coordinate 10,369, forward strand.
TCTTGCATAAATTGTCAACAGAGAGCTTTCTGAACAGATTTTTTGCAAAAATGCACAAGATTCTGCGCACGCCGCTCAAATAAGTAATTTTTCGGGTTAACCGAGCGGGCACTGGGGCTATTCGAAGTGAAGATTTCCGATTCAGGCTTCAAAAGTGTTTTGTTTCAGTCTGTTTGTCAGGTAAGTTTCCCTCCCTGATTTACATGTAAGTTGTGAAGAAAAGTAACGTAAAAGATGTTCAGGTCTTTATCCCTTTGGTTAACATTTACAGTTTGTCTAGCTAACAATATAGCTGATTATATAAGGAACTTTCTTCCAGATCGTGTGCACAGGAATGTGATCGTGATGTCCACTCAGTGAAATCAACATCGGTCATCTGGGAAAAGTAAGCTTAATCTTACTAAGATGACTTTTATTAATAGGCATTTTCTTGTAAAAGAAAAGGTTGTTGCTGGTGGAAAAATTTTTCTCTTTGTTTGATGCTCACAAGACAAGTTTTATCACTACTCTAATTTAGGCACTGCTGTGTGCCGCCAAATTATGTTCGCAAAGACCATTTGATATCTCTTTCAGTCAAATGGTGAAATCGTAGTGAAATGTAAGTAGAAAAAAAAAAGGCAAGAGGAGATGAACTAACTGCAGGGATCACTTGTGTTATTTGAGTTTGAATCAAAAATATTAAAATCACCCGTTACGTAAAAAGGTGTTAAGTGCATGATATTTTTTTCAGTTTTGTAGACCAGCTACCAAGATACTGAAGATGTCACCACCTGATAATACAAGATTAAAGTTGTGCTCCTGAAAGTAAGATTATATTCTCTGTGACCTCTGCTATAAGTTTGTTGATGTAGATATGATTTATCTCTGAACCAAATAATTATTTTGGACAGTTGCCCCTTGGGGCAGGGGGGGGGGGGTACTCCCTATAATGGCCTATAGGAGGAGGTTGTGGTCAATACCCTATAGGCGCGTGAGCTACCCCATAGCACGCTGCAGTTGTCAAAATGTGATTGGCGGTCGTAATAGACAGCATGTAAGGCAGCAGGGGGCAAACAATGATTGATGGTTAGCAGACGCAATTTTCTTTAATATAGTGTACTACAGTGTCAACATGGTTTTTGCATTTTAGATTTTCATCAATAAGCATGCCAAGAGAATGAGAATGTTTGATCAGAACATTATTTATATTTAAGGAGGGCAGAGATTAGGTAGATTATTAAGCTTCTGCCTTGAGCCGTTTAACATGAATTCAGTTTTAGTCATATGTAACATCAATAAATTATTTTTTTGTGATAAGCCAGTGATTAATGTTGAGCAAGTCTTCATTCAGGGAAGACTGAATGGAGTGGATATTGCCAGTGGAGTGAGTTAGACGGGTATCATCAATATAAATTCTTTGTTTAAAATGAAACAGACAATTGGGCAAATCATTGATATATAGCAAAAACAGTAGAGGCCCTAGTGTTGTTCCTTGGGGAATACCACACATAACAGTGCAACATTCTGAAAGGGAATCATTGACAAGACGTTTCTGAGTATGATTATCCAAATAGGAGGAAAAACATTTATGGGTAACATGACCATGATACACTATAAAGACGTAGTTAGACAGTAGGATATCATGACTGACTGTGTCAAACACTTTCTTAAGGTCAAGAAAAGCAACAGTGTTAACGTTACCTATATCAATATTACAGGCCTCTAATAATTAGGCTCTAACCATTGAATGGAGTGCTTATGGAATCCGAATTTTGGTGCTTAGACAAAATACTATGATCCAATAAATGGCAAAGAGTTGATGATAGATAATTCTTTCAAATACTTTGCCAAATTATGATAGAGATAACTGATATTGCACGATAATTGTCTATGTTGCCTCTTTTGCCGCTTACTTGAATAGAGAAGTAACCCTTGCAGACTTCCAATCGTCAGGAAATATACCATTAGCTAAAGAACTATAAAATGTAATTGAAATAATATGAGGTGCAATTAAATCAGCACAATCTGTAATAAGCTGACTAGATACCTTAAGATTTATGCAGTTTTTTAAAAAGAGACAACACCTGATTACTATCAGTGGGGATGAATCTGGAATCTTTCACTTTAAAGGCCAGAGACATTTAAATTCCTGAAAACTGGCCATTCCAGGGACCATTGTCTAAAGGTATTTCGGAAGCCAGTTTTGGGCCAATTGTAGAGAAGTGATCATCAAAAGTGTTTGACAAAGCGGTTGAATTAGTCATAGAAACTCCATTCGGACTTAATTCCTTAACAGAAGACATGCCGGATTTATGAGAAGTATTAGCTCATTGATGACCTGCCACACTTTATGCGGGTCGCCATCAGTTTCACTTAATTTGTTTTTATAAAAAAATTTGTTAGCCTGTTTGATTTTTAGCATTGAGTTTAAATTGTTATGCATTCTTTTAAAGCAGTCCCAATTGTGCGGATCATTGGACCTAATTGCTTAAAGTGCCTTGTCAGCAGTTAAAAAGGGATCATGCAAAGTTCTAAACTAGGTATGTGAAAAGGGGTACCATATTTTGTCAGGAGGCAGCGTGGCCAAATGGTCAGCGCTTCGGACTTGCAATCTGGTGGTCCTGGGTTCGACTCCTGCTCTGGCCACTTGCTGGATTTGTTCTCGGTAGTTCCGAGTTGAAATCCTCGGTTACGCTTGTAAATAGCCAACTGGTTGCCTCCTGCCAGTTGGGGTTTTAAATCCTGTTATGTTGTATTTGAATTATTTGTTTTCTAAGTATTTACGGATTGAAAAGCGCTTTGGATCACAGAGAGAAAGGCACTATATATGTGTATATTATTATTATTATTATTATTATTAATAAGGTATATGAAAGAGCTGGATTTAAAAAAAAAAAAAAAAAAAATTTATAAACCCTCCAAAAAAAAGGCACTATATATGTGTATATTATTATTATTATTATTATTATTAATAAGGTATATGAAAGAGCTGGATTTAAAAAAAAAAAAAAAAAAACTTTATAAGCCCTCCAAAATCGTAATGCAAAAAACCCTCCGTTAAATTGCCCCTCCGAATATAAGCCCCCCGGGGGCTTGTACGTAGAATTTGCCCTGAGTACAAAGTAAAACAAAGCAAAAATGGTAAATTTCATTTCCACTACAAGCTAGCCCAGCCGATTTTATAACACAAATTTCCCTCTGTGCACAAGCCCTTCCGAATGTAGGCCCCTCCAAAAATAAGCCCCTCAAAAAGGGTGCTTGAAAAATGTAAGCCCCAGGGCTTATTTTTGGAATTTTACAGTATTTCAAAGGGTAAGGGGCTGGACCTCGGGGCGGAGCCTCCCTGTATATAGAACTTTGTTGAGCACCCCCTCCCCTGGGGGCAGTGCATGGTGTTGTTTGGCTTCAAAATAGGATTATATCTCATATTTTGATGTCATCTTTACCATCTTTTTATTATTTTCAGGATTTTATGTCATTTGAATTAAACATTAGTTGAATGGTGTGAAGCTATCAAATTTAGGAGAAGGTAATTTAGCTGAGTTTATTAAATTGATTGCAGTAAAATGGCAAAGGGTGTTAACATTGTAAGCTTTAAAGCTTTCTTGCATCACTAGAGTATTAATTACCATTACCTCACATTTGATTTAGATGCACTCATTGATATACTATTGATTACAGTACACAGTCAGTAGAATATTGGTACAGTGGCCAGAAACTGTTAACTTTCCAAACATTTCTATTGCCTTGATCACTATTTGTTTGAACGTCATGGTACAGTCAAACCTTTGCTAGTAATAATTATTGGCCTCTCCTCTAAACATAGAGACTTAGTCATGGCCCCAGTTGTTAATATTAAAGAGTGTATTTTTGGTCGGGAATCTCTCATAAATTGCTTGGTCACTGCAGACACTTACAAACACTGCATATTGACCTTTGTGAAATGGACCCCTTTCCATAGCAAGAACTAGTTGTGGACCCAGGAAGTTACAAACACTGTTTGCATATTTTGACCTTTGTGAAGTGGATGGACACCTCTTCTAAAAGTAGACACTAACTGGTCATGGACTACAAACTCTGCATTTGACCTTTGTCACTAAAAGAGGCAAACATCTCGATCTTATAATTACCTGTAGGTCGACACATCTCCTGGTCACTGTACAGACTGGTGTCCACTAATATAATAAGAGGTTTGAACCTTAAAATAAAGCTGTGACATAAAGGTAATTTGTTAATAAAAAAAGTTGTTGGATTGTAATGTGGTGATCTTATTAAATTAAATTTACACTCTTTATAGGGACATCTTTGACTTAGACTCAATGGCGCAGCATCAACACCTTAAAAGAAAAGGAGGTGCTGATCCTGATCATCAGATGTCAAGAAATCATGCCCCTCCTCCTCTAAGTATTGAAGTGCCTAAAATGAGAGATCTTCCAGACAAGTCAAACCCTTGGAGTGATGTCCAGCTTCCTGTTGACATTCTTTTGTTGACAGTAGAAGACTGCGAGTTTTTAGCCTGTTATGCTTTCTTGAAAAATTCTTTTAAAAGTTATGACCAGAATCTGGGATTCGTGTACTTTGGGGCCATGGGTGAAACTGGAGAAGAGGCACTGAAAGTTGCTTTAATGAAATGTTATAAAGGTTCTTCTGGTCCAGGTGGCTCTCAAAATGTTATTAAAAATGCCGTGATGCAACTGAGACCCAAGGCTTCTTTTTTGGTTGGCAGCTGCCAGGGTATAGACCCAGAACACACCAAACGAGGAGATGTAGTGGTATCCTCTAAACTTTCAACTGAACAATTCACAACTCCAGTAAGAAGAAATATTGGCAACCTTATCTTGTTTTCAGCTGGAGGCTGGATTCCACCATTAAAAGATCCAGTAGGTGAAGAAACAGTACAGGTACACCGTGACAGTGACATATTCAGTGGTAGACAATTTATCACCAAACAACGCCGTATGTCTCAATCTCGTGTGATTGCAGTTGAAACAGAAGGGGAAGGTAAGATTATATACATATTTAACTATTACAACAATTTGATGTAGCATTCAATTTGAGGTCTAGAGTAAAACTCGAAATAAATTGTCCTTTTTGACAACTGAGCTTATATGACCATGGGAAATCACAGTACTTTACTGGTTTGTTGACCACAATTGGCAATGTTGTCAGTGATCAATTATAGGGTGCAAACAAGTCTCTTATGGTATTCATAATTCATACGTCAACCAATATGTGTTTACATTAAAATATTTTGGAGAAGTAGTTCACAAGTTAAATATTTTGCAAGGGAACATAAATTAAGCTTATTAAAACACAGTAAAATTTAGTCATTACACTGTAGAGAAAAATTTACAGCTTTGCTAGATTCTTTCATGTTCACACAGGACTGGACAAAGCTTTTAAGTAAGAGCCAAGGCTGCAAAGAATCACCTTTTATTGATCTGTTTTTCTTACCACTTACAGGACTGTTTGCTGCAGCTCAAGATATGAACATTGAATGGGTGATTGTTAAAGGGATATCGCATTTTTCTGATGATAGCAACACCCCTGATGAGCCCTGGAAGTCATTTGCTTCCATCATGGCAGCTTCTGTTGTGTCCAACATGTTAAATGATCCAGTTGTTTTTAAAGAATGGCCTCACTATCAAGGTATGCAACATCCCTGTTCTAATGAGTGATAATAAATAAATTATTAATAGTGATGAATTTTCTGTTCAGATAATTAATTATTTTTATGTTGGCTGGTTCAATTAATTATCCTTGAAAAAACAATTGTCAAATGACAGCCTGCAAATATCAGTAGATGGAGTGACTTTTCTCCGAAAGCATACTGTATAAGTTTTGTTGAGTTCGTTAAATAATGACTAAACACCTCCTATCTATTAAATGCCCCCAATGTTTCAAGTTCTTTTTTCTGTTTGAGACTGGCTGAAATACATACATTAATATTAAAATACCAATAACAAAGGCCAAAAGTAAAATTTGTTTTGAGGGGTTTTCAAATTTATAACACTTTTTTTCTTCACAGACTTGACAGCAAAGAATCAGCAAGAGACAACCACAAAGCCAGCCAAACAGATGCCAGGTACTATTCCATCAATTTTTTACACTACTACAAATCCAGGAGTTTTTCCAGGTTAATGATTGAACACTGGTTTCACTAATATAAACATTAATCTTTTAAAGTTGTTTGTCACATCTGTCAGCCCTCTTGCACTTTTTTTTTCACAAAATAATAATATTGAAATAAGACAGGTCTTTGCCAAAGAGAGCAGTCCCTTTTTGTCTGATATTTATTCCCTTCCCCCACTAAAATTTGGTGACAAAGCCGTTTGAAGCCAGTCAGGCCGCTTTCTGGTCAGATCTAGCCAAAAAGAACCAAAACTGCCCAAAATACTGTATTTCCTCAAATTATAATAGCCGGGGCGATTATTTCTTTTTTCGCCTCATTAAGGAAGCAATCATTTGAGGGAGGCGATCATTTCAAATATTGCTCACTGGAAGTCGTACCCTAAATATTTTGTTTTATTATCCCATTAAATCAAAAAATTATCTCATCAAATAAACTGAATATGGGCTTTTTAAGTGTTCCAAATTTGGTTCCTTGATTGTAATTTTCAGAGCTTAAATCGTCACTGATCAGTTTTGCTGGATCAGATTCCACTTCAACTTGACAGGAAGGGGATAAAAGAAGTGAAGATGGCATGAGGGGAGGGGAGGGGGGTGATTATTCGAGGGAGGTGATTATTTTAAATATTTCCATCAAAGAGGGGCGATTATTCTAGCCGGGAGGCGATTACTCGAGGGACGGCTACTATTCAAGGAAATACGGTACTTTAAATTGAACACCACGCTGCCTTTGGTTCCTTATGCTAATTAATGTCAGTTTTGTTTTGAAAAGTGACGCAAACCACTCAACTTTTCCCTTTTCGCTTCCTTGCCCCAATTGTTTTCCCTTAATGTTGGACATAAATATTACTAAGGCTTCATTTTGGTGAGACAGACATTGTTTTAAGTGAAACAAGATTCCCTTATCTTCTCGAAAACCTTCTCGACTTTGTTTCAGTTGTCTTTGAGTTATGTGTAAAGGCCTCTATTAATTTAGGAATTGCCCAGTTTAATTGAANGAGACAGACATTGTTTTAAGTGAAACAAGATTCCCTTATCTTCTCGAAAACCTTCTCGACTTTGTTTCAGTTGTCTTTGAGTTATGTGTAAAGGCCTCTATTAATTTAGGAATTGCCCAGTTTAATTGAAATTAAAGTGATGTTGCGGAAGGGGGTCCACTCCCAAACTTTCCGCTGGTGTAGTATATTCTATTGTCTTCCACCAAACACCACTAAAAAGATTATAAAAGGAAAGATCAGTAAGACTTGCTTGCTGACTTAAATCCACTGCATGGACAATATCAAATGATCACTGGGTCATTCCTGGTGCTGTTTCCTTTCATTAATTTCTATTATTTTATTCATGATATTTGTGCAAATTGACTCAGTCCACCCCTCTTGTAAAAAAATATATAGTTATTAAAAAATTCTTATTGGAAATGATAAAATATTCTTGATAATAGATTCTGTATGCCTTGGGGAGTGCCAGAAACAGCTGCGATCACTTTATGAAACCAGTAGTAGTAAAGTCAGAATCATTCCATGGGACCAGAACTCTGCTGTGGATATTGATGAGATCTACACAGACTTGTCTTGGGTCAAGGATCACAGGACACCCAGGGGAGTGATACGAGAAAAGCTTGACCACTACACTAAGATTTTTGCTGACAGAGAACCTCGTCGTGCACCCAAGCGAATTTTGGTTTATGGACAACCAGGTAAGTGAGTGAATGAAGTAAAAAAAATTAATTGTCTTAATTTAACTCACAGGAGGATAAAATATAAGTACAAGCAAAAATCACATACGATAACAGTAACACAGAAACCATAATTAATCAACACAAGGTGTTAGCAAATGCAATGTGTCAGTAAGTGATGTGATGCAGGTTTCTTGAGTGTTTTGCTGGCATGTACATTCCAAGTGGGGTAATTTTTTACCATGCTGTCAAACCCAATGGAAAGTTTGGTCTGTGGCTGTTAAAAATAAATTAAAAGTTTAAACAAAGTTTTTCTGTTAATCATTCTGATAATAAACAATATTTAATTGGCCTTAGAGCTTTCAGTATTTGTGACTCAATTTTATCTAAAATTCACCTTCTTTAAATGTATGGTAAAGGGTAAAACTAAAATAAAAAGTATTCCAAGGATAAAATTGCACCACAGCCTTTACAATAGACTATAATCACTGGCAGTTTGGCCCAGTTGTTTGAAGGCTGAATTGCATGCACCATAGTCTCTCCAACGCAGTGTCTGGAAATGGTCCTGTCCCTGGCGAATATGATATTGCGCGGAAATAGAAAAGAGAAAGTTGAAGAGACTATGCGTGCACTAACTTGGGCCCAGTTGCTCGAAGGCCGATTAGCGCTTAACCCGGGTTTCTTTTTCTGTGTTCAAAAGCATTTTCTCGGATAATTTTCTCTGTTATTTTTGAGCTTCCAATCATCAACTTGTGGACAAAAAGAATTAAAACTGAAATGCTTTTTAAGCTTTCACATCTGAATCCAAATCTAGATAACGTCTTTAAACCCAGCTTTGAACAACTCGGCCTAAGAGTTAAATTTTAACCCAAGTTTGTATTTCTTTTTATCAAAAGCAGTTTCTTGGATAATTTTCTGTATTCTTTTTAGAGTATCTAATCATCATATTGTAGACAAAAAGAATTAAACTGAATTTGCTTTTGAAGCTTCTGAATTTAAATGTCGCACTAACCCTGGGTTATCCTAACCCAACTTTGAACAACCCGCCCCTAAATAGTCTGGGCAGGAATGATTCAGTTCCATTGTCTTTATCATGAATAATTTTTAATATGTAAATGAGATACCGTAAAATTCCGAAAATAAGCCCCTCCAAATATAAGCCCCCCAAACCGGTAACCCAAAAAACCCTCCGTTAAATCGCCCCTCCAAATATAAGCCCCCCGGGGGCTTGTACTTGGAAAATTGCCCCCAAATACAAAGTAAAACAAAGCAAAAACGGTAAATTTACTTCCAACTATAAAGCTTAAGCCCTATCGATTTTGAAACGCAAATTTCCCTCCGTAGATAAGCCCCTCCGAATATAAGCCCCTCCAAAAATAAGCCCCTCAAAAAGGGCCTTTGAAAAATATAAGCCCCGGGGCTTATTTTCGGAATTTTACGGTACCGTTATCGATGAATGTAACTTTCATCTTTAATCAAAGCTATAACAATTCCAAAATCCCCCATTGGACACAGGGAAAACTTATTTTCGGCATAACTTTAGAGGCAAAGGCCACCCATATGTTGTTCACTCTGCTTAAACTTAAAAAAAAGTTTAAACATAATTCCGGAAAAAAAAAAAAAAAAATAGTAATATAATAAATAATTTCAAAGTTTTATGAAAATTATAAAATCACATTTCAATATTTTAGATTTCACGTCACATGACTTCACGTGGTAAAAGTAAAACAAATCTGTTGAAGACGTATTGACAGTTTGTTCATATTGTCACATAGGTATCGGCAAGACTGTTTTCACGAAGAAAGCAACTTTTGATTGGTCCCAGCAGAGGTATTCAAAAACATTAGGAGAATTTGATCTTGTCCTTCTGGTGAGATTACGTGACGTTAGTAATCTCCAAGATGTTCCGTCCATTCTGGGGGCTTCTGAAGTGCTGGATAGTGATGGTGCAATTTCCGTAGACAACCTGTATGATTACGTTCGTCGCCACCAAGAAAAAGTCTTGCTTATCTTGGACGGCTACGATGAGTATGTTTACAGTTCAAGAAACGAGTCGCCTATCTTCAAAATCTGGAAAAAAAGCAAATTAAGAGATTGTTGTGTTGTAATTACTTCACGCGAAATGAAAGCTGAGACGTTGAAAAGTTTTAGTGATGTTCAAATCAAAATTGACGGCTTCAATCGTCAACGTCAAAAAGAGTTCGCTCGTAGATTTTTGAAAGATGTTAGAGACTTTTTCAAATACTTGGACGAGCACGACCTAACCGAAGTAGCACAAATTCCTCTATTGCTGCTAATGTTGTGCTTACTCTGGACAAAAACAAAACGCGAAGAACTACCAAAGGAACGCGCAGACATATTCGACCAGTTTGTCAAGACTTTGTTTGATCACTTGCGTGAAAAACAGTCTGCTGAATCAGTGGTTGTTAAAGATTACTCAGCTGAATTATACGCATTAGGACGCTTGGCCTTTGAAGCCCTTTTGCAAGGCCAGCTTTATTTCCCTGTTAGTCAGTTACCTAGCTACAGTTTGATTGAGAGGCTGATTGAAGTCGGCCTTTTTCAGGTTTTAAATATGGCGAGTTTGAATACTGAAAAAGGCGTGTACTTTATTCACAAATCCGTACAAGAATACCTGGCTGGGAATTTCCTGAAAAAAGAGCTGACATATAAAAAGGCTGAAAGTACAAATTCCCTCTTGAAGTTGGACTCAGTTGAAAAGATCCGAGAGACGATTGAGGTTTTAAAATTTGCTGCTCAGTTGTCAGAAGAAGCCGCGCGCGAGATTGTGATTCACCTTGGAATGAAGAGCGGACTAAAAGAGTTCAAATTCGACAACGAAACACCGTCACAGGAGGAATTGTCAGAAGAACAAACAGATTTTATTGATCTTTGTAATAAGGTCTTTTTCAACTTCTCAGCTGAGACAAGAAAAAACCTCTTTCCTACATTTCTTTCCTCTTTAGGAGGAGTTCTTGTAATTGATAAAAAGCAGCTAAATGTTATCGTAAAAGAAAAATTAGTTCAAACTACCGTAAAAACACCCAACTACATTTTTTTTAATGAATCCTATTGGTATACAGAGCAGGACTATAGTAATTTAATAATTTTATTACAACAATTAAACGCAGTTATTGTTAGCTCTGTAGGAGAAAAGAAAGCATCAGAATTTTTAAGCAATTTAACATGGCGTAGGATTGATGATTTTTTTTTAAAGAAAGAAGAAAACAACACTCACCTCTATTTAGCTGAAATTTTTAAAGATGCATTCGAAGATATTCCTTTTCCTTTTGACGTAATTAAGGCACTAATAAGTAAACAAGAGACAACAAAGAAGACAAACATGAATGGTGATGAGTCAAGTGAAGAGAGCAGCAACAGCTGTTGTTCAAAGCGTCATGGACTCTCCAGAGTTCGAGGGATTAAAGTTTATCGGGTGAACAGGTCAGATGTGGAACTGCTGAGTGGGATGATGCCGTTTATCACCGCTCCACAGTGGATAAGGGTTGTGGGTAAAGACGGTGAAGTGTACGATGCTGAGTTAATAGAGTCTCTAATGAGGAGCATCCCAACAACACACAATCTGAAGATCTTAATACTCCGAGTTATCAGCGTAACATCATCACCTGCTGTGGAGTTCATCGACAGAATCTTCAGACAAGCTCCAAACTTGGAGGAGCTCGACATGTCATGGAATCCTCTTCCAGGTGCAGGAGTAGACAGCATCATTAAACATCTCAGCTGCGCTCCTCACCTGAAGTATCTGGGGCTTTACGGTGTGATGATGACTCCACAGCAGGTGAAGGATCTCGCATCAGCTGCACAGCGGCCGGGCAACATCACTAAACTGCGGTCAAACTACCACGTAAGTTTTCCAATTTTATCGCAATTTGTTTCGTTATTCTTTCTTTACAGTTTATTTCTACTCAGCCCTTGCCTTTCGCCATTTTCCTTTCTTTGTCATTTTTATACTCGACAAAACACGACATTTCCTTTTGAAAACAAATCACAAACTTTAGCAGATTCAAAGTATCATTTCAAATTCATTCCTTTCAATTGATTAAACTAAATCCAAAAAAATGTTTTAACCGAGTGCACTGTGCAAAATAATGGATCAGCGAGCAGATATGAAATTTCTGTTCGAGCCTGGTTCAACTCGATATGAGCCCACTTAACAAACTTAACAATACTTTTTGTAAAATTAACAGTTAATGAATGAGGCTGAGTATCTTATGAAGAATTATGGAGATGGAGGAAGGTGTTATCCGTCGAGACCGTAGCAGGCTCTCCGGCGCTCTGGCGTCGGGGCGGGAAAAGGAAGGAGAGCTTGCAACTATGTCTCTGGAATTTGAATATCTGCATCGAAAAAGTCGATGCGAAATGCTGATTGGCGGAGATGACCTTAGTAATGACGTCATTACCCCGCACGTATTTTTAATGTTTGTTTACATTTGCGCTCCTTTTCACTTCGCGCTGATTGGCGGAAATCCGACAGCTGAGTCGAAAGGGAGTCACAGGGGAATTGGAGGTGAATTCAAACTCCAGAGACGTAGTTGCAAGCTCTCCTTCCTTTTCCCGCCCGACCGTCAGAGCGTCCCGAAGAGCTTGCTCGCAGGCTAAAAGAGGCTGTTCATATTTTGTAATTAACGAAGGACATCAAGGGCATGAAAACCATTACATTCTCTCTTTAAAACCTCCCTTTTCTCTATGAAGGGCTTCTTTCTGTTTGAAATGCCATGTTTAACATCACCTTATTGTAATGATTATGAGTGGTAAGTGAGTGTTGTGTTTTTTTGTCAGGCTGATTCCTTATCTGAATTTGAAGATGCATCTGAGACTGATCATGAGGAAGAGTGGGTGAGTAATCGACTCTAAAACACAATGTTCAGCCGAGTGTTTTTCACGAATTTTTAACAGTTGATGGGTTGGGTTTGTTAGTATTTACTTGATTGTTTGTTTGTTTGTTTTTTTACTTTTTCTCGGCCATGTTTTATCAGATTTAAAAACTTGTCTTAAATTTTAATTTAATTTGAATTTTCTTAATAAAGTGTTGTTGATGTTTTTTTAAGTTTTATGGTATGACTTTAAACGTTACTCTTCCTGATATCGAAGATTTTTGATACAGATTCACTTTTTTATCAACAAGACTTGCGTCAATTATTTGGTTCCTTTATCAGGGAAAATAGTGACACTGTTAGAAGATTAGATTTACTATGGCATTTTCAATTCTTATTGACTTGAATCAGGGACTAAAACTCTCGTTGTGTACATGAAGACTGAAATAACGATCCTAAAAGATAATAAATGGATGGTGTATAGTGTTAAGTGTGTGATTTGTAGCAGGAACGGGAAGGAATCATGCAGTCTGAAGAAGAAACAGCTGAAGAAATGTCAGATATTCACACCTATCATCACAGGGCACCATCCACCATCTTTACATGACATGACAGGAGAATGTCAACGTTCTCACTGCACTGAGTAGAGCCTCGTTAGGCATTTTAAGCAAACAAAGAGCTTGAGGCTTAGAACCGACCAGTCAACAGAAGATTGGTTCGGAGACTGAGGTTCTGTCTTTGTAAAAGAGTTTCTTTTTGCGTAATCATCTCATTGGCTTATCAACTCCTGTCCTGTTCCAGGCGTTCAGATAGTGGAAAGTGCCACTCTCCACTATCTAAAAGCCTGGAACAGGCTCTGATCAACTCTTGTTTTCTTCTACCATTTGCACAGATTCTGGCAGAGACTCGCCTCAGTATTGACGACTCACCATTCTTCGCTCACGAACAAGACACCGTGGGAACATTTCCAGCACCTCCTGATCCCACTGGTAAGGTTTATTGTCCCCTCCCCCCGCAAGTTCCAAGTTCTCTGCCTTCCCAGTTACAGCTGTAACAAATTTATTGGCGATTAAAGCCCTGATCACTAACTATATACATAAGTTCGTTGCGGTCAGACGTCAGTTTTCTTTTGTGAGATTTCGTACATTTTAAATAATTGCGGTGTAGACGTGCGACAAGTTTCCGTCGTCACATCTCGTCCGTAATTTCGGTGAAAGAAATCGGACGTCAAGGACTATGTTTATTCATTAGTCTGTTTATAGACAAAAAGGGTATTCTACGTATTACTACCCGGCATGAGTATTTTACGGACCAGGCCTTGCTGCCACATACAGAAACGAAAAGTATGTTAATAGTTAGGACAGTCACTGAGGAAGTTTAAAAGGAAAAGATCCTCTTTCTCCTGTTCCGATGTAGACATTTTCCGGTGTTACCTAAAGTGAACGTTGTTTGCATTTTTATTATTTAAACATACGTAGTAAAACGAGGAGGCATAACATTAATTAACAATTAATGAATGAGGCTGAGTATCTTATGAAGAATTATGGAGATCGAGGAGGGTGTTATCCGGATAACACCCTCCGAGATCTCCATAATTGTTCATATTTTACGAAAGCTGAATTTTTATCATTCATTCAAAATAATTCCTAGTTTTTAAAAAAACATAGCTAAAACATGCTTACCTCCTCCGATGTTAAGTTCATCTTCGAAATAGTAAACAAAGAAAAATAGCAGATGTTACCCTTCGAGTTGTCTTCTTGCTGTTCTTGCCATGTTATTATTTCGCCTAGTTCTTACTCTTGAAACGAGTGAAATGTTCGCCATTTTTGTTTTCAGAACCAAAACAACTCAACCTCGTCCCCAGGTCTTCTCGGTTAACGGTGCATTAACTTGCAAGAAAGCTGCACTTTTAACGTCATCGGTTCATTAAACACAAAATTCTTCCCAATTTGGTCATCAGTAGCTGGTTATGGTGAATTATACGTGTGCTTTTAGCCAATGAGAATCGGGGAAATATTTTGAATGAATAATAAGAAAAGATATATGTTCCAGAAGTCTGTCAGTCTGAAATCGATGGTTTCCTTTATATACCATCATATGACATGGGATCCTTATTTCTTCTTTTAGCTGATCCAATGTTAGCAGGGCCGTCCATTCCTACTCGTTGGATGCTAATTTCTACCTTTTTTTCTCAACAGCTGATCCGATGTTTGCAGAATTGGAATGTTTGTCCATTGATGAGATAATAGGGCCGGACAAAAGCGATGGACCAAATTCACATTGCTGTTCTTGTTTATTAGTTTGAAACAGTGTTAAGGATTATTGACAACGACTTTCTGAAGCAGTCGTTTACTCCATGACAAAGCTGTTGATAGGAATGTTATTGAGCATTGCTAGCCCCAAGAGTGTCAGAGCTCAAGGTCGTACCTTTACTTTCGTGATCGGAAGGTTTTGAGGACTTTTGAGGACCGAAGCGGGTGAGCTATGTTCAGGCAGAACGTTTCATTTAAATCCATACATTATGCAGAATGCGAATTTCTTTGTTCCGTGAACATCGAAGGTCAGTTCGTTTAAAAACTTGTGAGATTGGGCAGCAGGCGTAGTTACAGAACCTTTTTATCAACTTCCGAATGTTTGGACAATCAACCAATCAAAATCACTTCTCGGTTTTCGGGTAGTGACGTCACTGGACGGCATTGCGGCTCGTTGATTCAGACGTCTTTCTCAGGAGTTTGCAACTTTAGGAGAAGACTGAAATTCAGGCTAACAGTAGTTATCATGGTATCATTGTATATTGTAGTAGCTTTTTAGTTCTTAGAAAGCCCTGAACACAAAATTAAATTCTTTCGGTTGTCTTCTTGTATATGTAGGCGGCGAAGAATCTACGAGGAAGGGAAAGACAAAAAAAAAGCATAAAGAGGGTCGGGTGACAGAAGGTAGGCTGAAATTCAGTCATAAGCTTCATGTAAATAGCGTATGCCACGATTCCACAACTAAGGGCCCTTCGAAAGTAACGATTAGTTTTTCAGAAAAAAATATTTTTCAGCACCAACAATTTGTTAAAAGTTTAGCAGAGCTTTCGGAACCCATCCGGATTCCTTCATTAGTAATGACGTTTGCTGTTATTCGCAGCCTCGGTTTGATGAGGCTGCAAAATTGTTCCATTATTGATTATTTTCTTTCTTTCACTGAAACCTCGAATGTAATGGTCCCACGAGAGTAGCGATTCAGTCTTCCGAAAATCGTGCGCCTTTCAAAAAAACCCTCCGTCAAAAACAGAGGAAGGCAATGTGTCTTATATAGAGGATCTTACTAAGATACACCGTTTCCGTGCACAGGTACGGCGGGAAAATGACCCGGAGAAAGGGCAAAGCCACTGGGTAGAACACTGACGTCATCTTGGAAATATGGGCCTCCTTTTTTATAATTACGTGGCAAACATGTTGGCTTATCCGAGCCTGTTTTTAGTCCCAAAAACCCTTTACTTACTGCTGTAGAACTATGTAAGCAGTGAATATGTTATATTTAGTTAAAACTTCAAATCGTAATGCCTACTTTCGCAGTTTATTTTCACAAATATAAATACATTCTCTTGACAACTAGAACCCTCTAAAAACACGTTTCTAGTGCCATTCTACGAATAAATTGCCCTCAGCTGGATCAAACTACAAAGAAACTCGGGAATGAAAATACTTTATTCATAAATATTTTAAAAAAAACGTAAGACGCCAAACGCGTTTTGCCTTTCCTGGTTTACCTTGAAATCATCTCTTCGTGTAAACGATTGCTAGACTACAAATAACCCGAACGCTTTTAAAATATCCGAAAGTAGCCCCTACCCGAAAGGAACGACCTCTTTGATCTGCTCAACCTCTCTCGTTACTTTCCAAGTTGTACGATAACAGCTTATTTTGTTCCATGAAATTCGATATCAACGTGATCAAGCAGCTAAAACAGATTTGTTTAAAGACCTCTGAGAAAGGCAGATATAAGTGGCTGTAGCACAGTCCTGAGAGCCTCTGATGGAGTGGAAGTCTGTGTCTTTATCATAGTAGCCTCTTACGAGCAAGTCTCAAAACGTTATGTACATTAAATGAAAACTTTTCGGTTGTTCTCTTGTACATTTAGGTGACGAAGAATCTCCACGTAAAAAAAAGAAAAGAAAGCAGCATAAAGCGCATCGGGTGACTGAAGGTAGGCTAAAAGTCAGCGTCATGTAAATCAATTGTTCATACTGAACAACCTACAAAATACTTCACAACAATAAAAACAGAACGTAACCTTACTTTGTTCCGTGAAACTCGGTATCAAAGTAAACATACGGTATTTTGTTTTAATCTGAAATTTAATTTGATTGATTGAGCATCTGTGCCTGGTTTTATAACATCTGTTTGTAACAGGTCTTAGGAAGTGATGAACTAAATCCTGAAATTAAATGTTTCGTTTGTTTATTTTTCATATCAAGGTGACGAAGAACCTCGTCGAAAGAGAAGCAAAAGAGAATAGGATAAAGGACAGTGGATGACTGAAGCAGAAGGTTCGCTGAATGTCATAATCAGTCATCGTATTTACTCGAAAAAGCGCCGCGCTGCTTATAAAAATTTCCACGCTTCAAATGCGGCGCTTATTCGATGGCGGCGTTTCTTTGAAAGTTAGACTCGACAAAGCGTTATTTTAACTATGGTATCATTATTTTCCGTATTAATTTATTACAGAATTAACATCTTTTGATTTGATTGTATCAGGGCCGCGGCGCTTATTGCCAAAATGCGGCGCTTATTTGAGGAAAGACGGTATTTAAATTCAATCGATTTAATAGCATGTACCAGTACAACTGGATTTATATTACCCCCAGCAACAGTTGTTTAGTGAAAGAGTAGAAAAAAAAATTACTCGCGGGTAATCGGCTGCTATAGCCACATGCACTCACTCACGTTTCCTTTTTTCCTGCTTCTGTCACCAGTATAAGAAATTTATAGAGTTAATTTGGCGATTAACGCCCTGGTTGTTTGAGTACCAATGAGACACTAGCGAGCCCCAGTTAACAGTTTCTGCGTTACAACCATTTTCATTTTATGTAGTAAACCTAACCGACCGTTATAAATAAACAAACTACAAACTGTATATTATTAAAAAAAAAAAAAAAAAGTCAGGATCGAGGTCTTAGATGAAAGGTTCCTTGCGATGCACCTTGGTATGTTGTGTAAGATTTTCCAAGGAGGCATTTTCCCGTGTTAACTTCAGCGGTCAATGAATGGACTTTTTATGACATATTGCATGAGTACTTCAAATAATTGCAAAACTAAACCGCATCGTATTGAGGGAGCAGTATACTTAAAGGTCATGAGTATGTAATTGGTGTTTCGCGCTGCACTATAATGTCACTTGCGGTGATCCTAATTTGTAGCTTTATTTCTCTGCAGATGGTCCGGTTTTAGCGGGAGCTCCTATAATTCCTATAGAGTGCATTGATCCAGCCACGGTCTGGCACCCTTCGATGGAAACCTCCCTCTTAATTCATGGTTTGCGGGGATCGTCACTGTTTGGCCGGGGAATTGTAACAGTGGTTCTGTTACGTTCTTAGTCTGACCACACCCTCCAGTTATCCCAGGGGTATTTTTTCCTGTCTGGAGCGCTGGGCCCGGAACTGCCACTACGTGGATTGTAATCGGAAAGTACAATTCCTAGCGGGACGCATCTCTCTCTGGAATCGCCATTGCCTGGGATGAAGAATAGAAGTCCAGTTGTCTTTAAACTCGTACAAAATGTCAACAATCCCTTCGTTGAACAATCCTTGAATCTGACGCAAGTCTATAAGCGACTAAACTACGGCGCACATAAACGTTTCAATAATTTCAAATTTTTGTTAACAGCGTATTACAATAGTACAATCTGGTCACTACTGTAAATAACATTTCATTATTTTTGACACCAAGAAGTTTAAGTAATTGGCATCGAACACGTACTAAATGTAGACAGTCTTTCGAATCAATCTGAAATAAGTCCGTGGACGACAATATCTGCACATACTTGTTACGGTGTAAGATTTGTACAGATTCTAATCTTTTTGAAGTGTAATCGATTTTTGGTATATTTATTGCTGTAAATAATATTCAATTAAACTTATTGACACGAACAAAACTGTAATTCTGCTGTGTGATCTCTACTGTTATCCTCTTATTGTTTCCGCTTGTATAAAAACAGCATTATCGCATTTGGTGCTTACCGCAGCGCAAGTTATATCAATGTAGGGTCATATATTTTCATCACACACCTCCCCGCTATGCAGGGTCAATAGTAGTAAAATAAGCTACAAGTAGACACTGCAATTTCCCACGCCTGAGGAAATTTTACTATACCAAGCAACCTCCACAAAGTTTCGTTAACTTGTTCGCTACCTTGCTATCTCAGATGGTAAAGCATTGGTTACCCGCAGGGTACGAGTTTTTATCCAACCTCATCCTTCCCTGTAGTAGTAGGTGCATAAGAATTATGGCGCGCACATAAGAATGCAGGTGACGCCCGCGAGGAAGGAGAAGACGCGCGTGTACTTCCTCCCTCACACGCGTGCGGCGGGATATTTAAACGGCGAATGGAAATGTGTGGCAATCGGGGTGCTCCTGTACTCGGAATGTTTTTTTTAAATGAAGTGGAATTTTCAGAGGCTCACTATTTATTAGGCGTCTTAGACGCATGTTTTATCGTCTTGTAAGTGTGTTTAAAAATAAAACAAAGAAACAAGTAAACGTGTAATTGAGCGCGGTGCAGGCCGAAACAAGCGTGAGCCGCAAAACGACTCTCTTCATTTTCATAGCATCCCAGCTGACTGAAAATAATGTGGTTCAGTCCTCTCACTGACTAGAAACACAAACTCAGTATATAAAATGGCGGCCAGAGGCGGAATTAGACAGCAGATCAAAATACTATAGTGCACTTTTACAATTATCCTTCGTGCACTCCGATGAACAAGTGTTGAAGAATCAAGAGATAAATAATTGAAGATCACGACGCTGACAGTTTTTTTCGCGTGTACGGTAAAACCCGACAACTGACTAAAAATTTACAGTAAAGAGAATCAAAACTGACCTGAAAATGACTGTCGTTCTTGCTCCACCTCTTCTCCTGGTAAAGGAAAAACTTGCAAAAATCTTGCCCGACTGCCGCCATTTTGTGTACTCTTGAACTTGAAGTCATCATGTGGTACTCCGGGTATGTCACAACTACAAACAAAAAGAATACACCATGTTGTAAAGTCATCTTATAACTGTGCCAAACGTACAAAGGCAATAGTCAGTATGACCTAACGGATGCAAAGAGGAAATTAAACTTGCCTAGTGCGCGTCTTAATAGCTATGAAAATAAGGTTCTGAGCACAAACGACATTTCATCCATAATTAAACGTGCATTAATTAGGAAGTTTGTCAAGTTTCACATTGTAGTTGTGCAACAACAACGACAAAGAAATAAACAATAAAACGTGATGCACGTGCAAAGTTGTTCTTTTTTTTGCTAATTAGACCTTTTGATTTTTGATAAATACAGTTCTACATGCAGTTTGCTTTCTTTTGTTTCTAAACGCGATAACATGTTTGTGATCGAACTGATATTAAGCACAGATTTAGGAGATTTCTTCGCAGCGGCTTTAAGTTTATTTTTTGTTTGAGTGTATAAACGAGAACTTCGCTGTTAGCCTTGGCTAAATCTACATTTTGCTTTAGCTATTCTTGGTTTTAAACCACGTGACAAGGCTGCCATGTTGGATGACAATACAGTAGAATTTTTTCTTGAAGAATTCACATGAAAATAGAGTTAAGTTCCCAGAGGAAAGAAATGTTTTTGTTCTTTTCATCCAACATGGCCGCCTTGATGTCACGTGCAAACCAGCAATAGTAGGGTGACTGTGAGGAGGCTGGTACAGACTTTCTTAGAGTCCTTTTTTCTGGGTAATAGGTGGAGAGGAAAAACTTCCCGCGACTTCGTCAATCGACAAAAAATGTCGAACTGTTCGCAAATTTTAGGCTAACTCTGAAACCAACCTAAGTTCCAAGGAGTAGCCTTAAACTATCCAATCAGGAGACCATAACCATTACTGTCGAAACTCTCCCAATGCAGAATTTTCTACTGCAGACGTTTCTCTTGATTCCGAGGTTACAGAACTTCATACAGTCCCAACCGGTTAATTAAATGTATGGTGACATGTTTTTATAATGCACGCGCGATAATGCGGACATTTGGCTTTGACCCGTTGGTGTCCGTAATAAAGAGGTTTGATGATTGTACTCCGGCGTTTTCCGACTTTTCCCATTCGGTTCGCTTTTAGACTTTTGCAAACATATTCCAAACTTTAAAAGCTAAGGTTTGTATTCAAAAGAATTTTCTCAAGACAGCTCATGCTCAACAAGTATATATGAACTCACCCTTTTTAAAGTGGACTTAAGATAAGCCTCTGGGGAAAGTAAATAATGATTATTCTGCGTCACGGTACAATGAATCATTTCCGAGAAACTAGCCTCTGTTCAAAGAATACCTCAAAACCGGTCAAACAGGAAACGTTCCAAGTCTCCCTGCCAATGAACTTGAAGGCAAGACGGGTCGAGGAACGGTGGAACTTTCGTGTTCAGTCTTATTTGTGATTACTTTGGGTGCCTGATTTTTGAAGTTTTCTCAGTTTCTTATGAGCGCTCTGAAGACAGGGTAATTTGTGATAATGGCTTCGAGAGAAATACTACTTATTGGACTTTTTGTTATTGTTTTTACTCAAGAATTCTCTTCAACTGCAGGTCAGTAACATTATTCAGGTGGTTTATAGACAAAATGAATCTGTCATAACACTGTGGCATACAAGGCTATAAGCGTTGCACAGATGGCGTCTCCTTTTTGTGGCTACCAAAAATTCGAGAGACCTATCTAGTGAAATAACTTTGACTTTGCTTACTGACAGGAGCGTAGCTTTCACCGGACAGAAAATGATGCGGCTATACATACTCATGTAAATGTTTTAAGAAATCATCCAATAAACTATTTTTCTTTATATGCCGAAAAGCGGACTTCAGTATCTCACCCTGTCTAGCCACGAAATTACACTTGACTACGATGCGTTGTTATGAAATATAGAGAAACTTTATTCTCGCTTCTAGTCACCGAGTGTTTAGTTTAATGCTCAATCACTGGCATCTTGAATCTACGATCGCTTCTGAGGTGATCATGTATTGGAAATGCTCAGTGCTTATTATTTTAGATTTTTCTGATACAGACTGGTAACGATATTTAAATATCTTACGGGTTTGAAGACGAGTTAAACACAGTTGTTACGTTCTTGTCGTGTTGGTTTACAAGACCTAAAAAAATTTTTAATTCATGTTGAAAATACAAGGAAATTAAGTCTCTTAAACATATCGCCTGATTTTTTCTTTCATTTTTGGGCCTTCCAAAACATGCGAATTTTTGAGGAATTAACAGATCTGCAACATGGTTTGTTTTGTAGCCAATTTCTGAAGCAACAAACTCGCAATTTGTGATTTTTTAAGACGCCTCGTGTTTGAAACTAAATTAGTTATTTCTATTCTTTTATTATTCAGTTTTTGACACCATCATGCAATTTCTGATCTGATTAAGATAGGATCATAGTTTCCAATGTAATGTTGAGATTACGTATATAACCAACGAAGTTCGGGCATCTCGTTCACGGTGATGAAAGTCACTGATATTCGACTTGAATGGTCGAACACTGATCCGTGGCAATCATTTCAATCATTACTAACCTGGCTCACTACTTTAAAATAGTAAATAAAGGCGCTGCTTGCTAGTCTAATAACAATGCCCTCTGATCAGTCTCTGTTAGCAGTCGGTTTTGCGTTCTCCTCTCCTAGAAGAGTCACTAAAATTCTTTGACAATCTCTTAAATGTACCTCACTGATCGGCAAGCCATATGACATATCGCTCGTAAATTCAATAACTATTTCCTTCGTCAGTATAAGGTGCATTTACAGATTATATGCCTACAGAAGCTTCCGTCTTTGTTTCTGAAGCCTTTAGTTCAGTAGTAGATCGGTGCATTCATTATCGGCAGGTGTTTTTTCCCCTGACTCCCTCTTAATCATTACATAAGTATTTGCGACAGACTTGTACATTTTGGTTTTGGCTTTGAGCTGTCTGATCAGTTTTCTTTTGCTCATTTTTACCTTTTTACCATGGGCATCAACGCGAATCATTCTGCTGGAGGGATTGGAATATCTGTTTAAAACAGCTTACTCGTTTCTTCGAACAGTTGGACTTGAACTTTTGAAACTCAACGAAAATTCTTACCAGTATTTAAAATCTTTTGTTTCCTGAAATAAATTACGGTTTTGGCGAGTATTAAACGAGGCAACGTAACTTTGCGGTATGATTTTTATCACCACTGAAATTATTCGGCTGTATGATATTTTGTTATGTGTTTAAAGCCCTTAATGAATGATATGAAGCAAGATGCGAGCCTATATAATGCCGCTGTCAGTTAACAAACGTCATTATGGCGAGGGTTTGACAATGAGTACTTTGTAGGAGCTTCATGTTCCGGTATGTCCCAGACACTAGACGAAGGCTGCACGATCAGTGACGACTGCAGCACGATCACGTGCAAGATGAATTTTGTTGAGAAGCCAATCACATTCAAACTCAAGGTATCAATTGTCATTTTCAGTAAATACCCGCCCAATATGGTTAAGGTACGGAAAAACGAGCAACAAAAAACGCGCAACTTGTCTTGCAACATTGCTGCAAAACAAGTTGTACGCTTTTTGTTGCCCGTTTTTCCGTACTTTTAAGGATGTAACAGGTTTAAGCCTCATGTTCCGAGGGAGGTTTATTTCTTTTGTTCTACTGATTAACACCAGCTGCAGTCGCTGAACATACCGTGCGTAGACAGCGCCTCTGGAAACTAAGGCAACCGTACAAGTGGTTCAGTTCTTGTCTTCCTTGGGTTCTGAAGCCTGCATTCCATCTGTTTTCACTTCAGAGTTACGATCGGGGCAAGACAAAGCCTGCGCATTAAAGAGTATTATGATGTTTTTCGGGATTCGTCAATTTCGTATTGTCCATAACTATTTAACTTTGTTTGTCTCCGCTCAAAATTTTGCATAACTCAGTATTGTTTCCAATTTTTACTGGGTATAATTAATTACATTCTTCCCAAGAGTGATTCAAAACAACGCCTTTGTAAAATTCTAGGGGGCGCGGGCAAACAAAGTATCATACGGGCCGGGCAATTTGAAAATGGCGATTGACTTAAGTAAAGTCAAGTAAGTCAAGTTGAATGTCAATCGGGTTCAACTCCGCAATGATAACCGACAAAACCCGTGGGTTATTACTAATATTGTAAGGCCCACGTGACATGGGGAAGAGCCTAATGCTAATAGTAAGCCAAAACGATAGATTTTGCTCATTAGCATCAGGTTCGAGTTTTTCTTGGGCCTAGTAAGAACATTAAGAAAGAACAGTTAAAAGAACTTAGTTTTATGAATAGTAAATGAATCATAATTGTTGTCAAAGGTATATTTGCTGTCTCAGTTGTCAGTGACCTTTTAGGGTTAATAAGCTGCCATATAAAGGATAAAACTCATATCCAGTATAAACAAATGTACTATCATTCACTACTAAGAAAAACTGGCATTTAATCATTACCAACCAGATTAACAAATGTGATGAACCCGTCACTGTAACGGCCTCTATGAATGTCCCGGATTTGCGTGTCACGTGGTCTCACACTTACACCAGTGACGACATCATTGAAGTGCCAGGATTTACTNAAACGATAGATTTTGCTCATTAGCATCAGGTTCGAGTTTTTCTTGGGCCTAGTAAGAACATTAAGAAAGAACAGTTAAAAGAACTTAGTTTTATGAATAGTAAATGAATCATAATTGTTGTCAAAGGTATATTTGCTGTCTCAGTTGTCAGTGACCTTTTAGGGTTAATAAGCTGCCATATAAAGGATAAAACTCATATCCAGTATAAACAAATGTACTATCATTCACTACTAAGAAAAACTGGCATTTAATCATTACCAACCAGATTAACAAATGTGATGAACCCGTCACTGTAACGGCCTCTATGAATGTCCCGGATTTGCGTGTCACGTGGTCTCACACTTACACCAGTGACGACATCATTGAAGTGCCAGGATTTACTGTATCTTTGCCTTCTATTTTCTCCGCTGGAGTGTACGTTCAAGTTCAACTCAAAGACAACGGGGACAGACTGCATCTTAAGGCAAGTACTTTACGTAAAGCGACTTGCAATGTAGTGTGACCTCAATTTTAAAAAGGACATTATGTGACGTCAAACACCAAACGGACCATTGTAATGGAGGTTAAAGTGCCGGACATACTTTAAAGGAGTGAATTAAGCTACTGTATACAATTAAAAGCTTTTAAAATTTTCATATTGTTGGTGCGGTGCTTATTTAGATGCGGCGCTCTTTTGAGATTCGAATACTGTCACGTATTTCCATCTCATTTGACCACGTGCTTTCCATCAAAACAGAGGTAAAAACAATACTTCACTGCCTCCAACGGTCAAGATAGGGAAACCTTAGAAACTCGTTTAAACATGCAGCCAAAGTTGTAATTTTTTAACAACAGTGAAGAAAGTGAAGGAATATATTTAAGAATTTCAACAGCTGGATTATAAACTTTGGCCATAAACAATTTTATGATCAATAGACTGAAAATAGTCTAGAACAACCCAGCATTCAATGCTAATTCAAGTTCATTACTGACTTTTAATTTCATGTGCAACAGAATTTAAAACTAAAGTGAAAATTTGAGCGCTTAGTGACACTAACGCATGCGGCCCCCAACATCAATCGTTTAAACAAGTAAAAGCCAGAGTTCTCTGGAGAGGGAGATTCTGCCAGCGGGAAAAGGAAAATCAATAAGTTCGAAATAATTCTGTCCTTTAATAGGTGAAGCTACTGGCCGGTGGAAAAGTGTTGGGCAAAGGTGTTTATCCTGTGAAAGTTACTGTGATGGAGGGAGACTTACCGATTTCAACTAACGATTGTGGTGGGTATACTGATCATAATTAAAACTAAAAATGTGTGTAACGCATTCTAGAACTCGCCTTCGCGAGGAATAATTTTTACGCTAACAGACTGAACACAGTAATTCTGTATTAAAATTACCTTCAATTAACTCGCCCGCTCGGCAGGCGTTCGAAGGGGAAAGAGGATTTTGGGCGCGTGAGAAGTGCGAGAGGCCAACTTTCAGATGTTCAAGTGGTGGTACGACTTGTCCGGTGCTGCAAAGGCAGCAGTGATTGGTGAACCTTTTTGACCATGAACATTACGACAATATGTTGGGACAAATTTTAAACAGTTCAACCTATTTTCAATAAGACGTTACAACGTCTCACAACACTGTTGAGAGGCGGTGTCAAACAGTCATAGAATCTTTTGTCAAATATATTATACATAAACTATGAAGCTGAAAGTGGATACCATTTCTATTTGAGCAGTGTCACATCATTCCTTATGTTTCCAGTGTCCTGTCCTTGGATGAGGGTAGAAATGGACGTCGAGACTGCTCTGTAAGAAATGTTGTTTGAGGGCGGGCTTAATTTGTTTAAACATGTCTTCAAGTAGTGCTGTATCTGTGTTCTTTGTTGTAGGGATGTTCAAGTGGTGGTACGACTTGTCCGATGCTACAAAGGCAGCAGTAATTGGTGGACCTTTATTGGTTATCTGTATTCTTGTCATATACTGTTGCTGCTGCAGGTCCCGCCCAGCAAATCAAGGTGCTGTCCTCGTTACACCTGCAGTTGGCCCTACTGCTGTCATGGCAACAAGCACTAACACCACTGCTCACATGCGACAGCTTGTTAATGTTGCTTGAGTGAGTACAGTGGACAAATGTGCCCGGGCATGCGCAGTTCTTGATAAATTTTGAATTAGTCATACTTAATATTTGCGGATAGTTTCCGTAGGGAAATAGGAATTAATACTATTAACAAGCTCAGACTGCATCTGCGTATAGGCGCATGTTGCTTGTGCTTGCGTTGTGCGTGTAAACCAGCCTTAAGGTGGATTTTCACCGTCGCCTAATTAATACGCGCGTAAAAATTACGTGTGTAAATAATTTAGAGGCAATGTATGGAAGGCCGCGCTTAAACGTAAAAGTTAAACCTCGCTCAATTTTTACATTTACGCGGGGCCTTTCATACATTGCCTCTAATTTATTTACACATGTAAATTTTACGTGCGAAAGCACGTAAAAATTATGCGACAGTGGAAATTCACCGCCCTTAAACTTTAAGCCATTTTAAACACCTTAATATTTGGTTTATTCTCATTAGAAAGAACAATTTGGAACTGTCAGCTATTTGTTTTTTATGGTCGATTTTTTGTTTCGTAGTTTCTTACCGACAGGTTCATATTGCCATAACTACATTCACGTAGGGTATGAAAAGTTGGTTGGATTTTCGCATTTGACCACTGTGTTGTTTTCCATCGGTTGCCGACCACTTTTCACACTGAATAATGTGACACTGCGAACTGGGAACAATTTAAACTGTGTTTACACTATACCGGATAGTTTTTGCGCCGATGCAGGGGCGGATCCAGGATTTTCTTTAGGAGGGGGTGCACTCGTCTCTCGCTCTACTTCAACACCAATAATAGTTTTTTTTTTTGGTAGAATACCAGTTGTATGAGAAAACCGCAGGTCATCTCAGGGGGGGGGGGTGCGCACCCCCTGCACCCTCCCCCTAGATCCGCCCCTGCGATGGGCATCTGTTCACACATAATAACGGTGATTAGCTGTGATTGGTCGGCGCCATTTCTGTAACAGAGCGAAGCTGCGTTGCGCCGATCTCTAAGGTGGAGAGTAACATATCAGATACGTGTTCACACTATATGGGAAAACGTTCCGTTTCGACTCAAAAAGCTTTCTGGTACTGAGTGTGCACATGGCCTTAAATATAACATATACAGTTCCGAAAAGTCTTATGAGCCAAAACTTGATTCAAAGGCGCACGAGATCATTTGTCTTATTAATTGCTTTGCTTGTTACTTTTTCCAGCTTCCTTTGTTGTTGTTGTTGTCGTACCGTGTTTTTTATGCAGTACCCGTGTTCAGTTTGGAGTTAGACTCGAGTTAGTATAGTTCCCTGTACCGTAGCCGAATAACTTAAGTAGTTTATTAATAACTATGAGTGTTATCGATCGATCCATACATTTGAAAACAAGTTTAGGATGTAGTAAAAACTTTACAAAGTTTACTAACCATTAGCAATAGCCAGTATAACCTCAACGATGCGAAAAGAAATCAAACTTCCACACTACGGAATGGTCGTGATCGGAAACTTGAATTTTCTTTCGAGGGCAAAACAGACGCCGTATTAGGCTGACTGCGCGCACTAATAGCTACTAATGCCTAAAACAAGGTTTTAGCTAAAATTAAAAGTGGGTGACTCTGTGGAACAGTTTTACCGAAGAGCTTACGCAGAATAGGAACACTTAGGCACTTTTAAAAAGAGAGAGACTCACTGGTTTTGAAACAACGGTCAACAAGCTCCTTCGCGGAAATCTTGTAAATAAGGATTTTAAAGCTATCATTAATTAAGTCTAAATTCATATATTAGATAGTTATTGTATTTTAGTGAAGATTGTACCCTGTCAAAATAAGGTATGAGCATGAGTTGGATGAAGCAAACATTTTCAGTCGGTATTAACGGAAATTAACAGGGGTTTGAATATTTACCTCTCACTGTCCAACACTCAGTTCGCCTTAACGCTCACTGGGTTCTTTTCCATCTTGACGTAGCTTCCTTCAGGCGAAAGCTGTAATTGGAATTCTGAGGAGTTGTTAATTAATCTTGTCACAGCTGGAACACTTTTAAAACTGACTGAGTTCCAGGTGAAACAGTAGTTAGTATCGACTTTGTAAGTTTACAGAGATTCGGGGAGTGTAAATTTGAATGCAAACTTATTTCCTTGCGGCTGGCAGAGACGTGCTAAAAGTCTGTTTTTGGGTGGGTAACAGGTCAGAAGGAAAAACTTCTCACTACTTCGTCCCTCAGAAAGTCGACCTGCGGCAAATCTTGGGCTGGCAATGAAACTAACCTTGGATTCTAAGGTGCACCATTCAGGATCCCATAAACCGTCGAAACTCTCCTCATGCACACCTTATCTATTGCAGGTTTTGAGGTAACAAAGTCCTCATTCTGTCCCAACCGGTACATTAAACGCATAGCGCGCGACACCTTTTTAAAGCGGACATTTGGCTCCGTCCCTTTAGTGTCCTTATTAAAGATGTTTGATTGTACTCGTTTTGCGACTACGCCTTTTAGGTTTAGGCTTTCAGATTTTCACCAACATATTCCAGACTACAAAGGGGACCAAGGTCTGTAATCAAACGACAATTCTCACTACATCTCGCGGCCTTCCTGGGCGAGTGTCGAATCTACTTAGACGTGGGAGACGGTTTGGAAGAAGGCTCCCTCCCCCGACCCCTTTAAGGTAGACATTTCCTCAAAGAGTTTTTAGACTAACCTGTTACAGGTTTCGGTTTAAAAAATCCGACCACAGATTAGTAAGGATTCAGAAACTAGATATGAGGAAAGCACGAGAAAGGTCACGTGACAGCTTAAAAATAACTTCATTTAGAGAGGTTGACACTTGACAGCTTCACGAACCGATAACTGAACCTCTCCCTCCACGGGTCCCCAACTGATCTGGAGACACTTTCCAGATCGAAATGTAAATTATCTGAAATGATGGTATTTGGATGAAACCGAAGTACCTGAAGAAAACCTCTCACAGCTGAGCAGAGAAGGGAACCTTACAACAAACTCATCCCGCATAACAGAGAGCTTATGCAATTACAACCGAGCAAAACAAGAATTCTGCACGTGCAGTAAAGTTTTTGGTACATTTCTTCCCCGCCATGAGACAACTACGAGGTGAAATTTCACTTTTTATGCCGGAAAGAAATCAACACAAGTCGACGACTTGTTTTTCCTTTTTCTGAACTGACTTGAATACGGACAATCCTTTTTGAGGCATGAAACAGTGAATGGTGGTGATCGGAAACGGGAATTTCTATCCGTGGCAAAACAGACTCTTTATTTCCATTCATATTGAATAGCTGTCAACTATAGTCGAGTCCGTTAGATATCGCGTGACCTTAATTACCGAAGCACCTCGTTCCCAGACGTTAACGTCATTCCCAAAAATTATCGCATAACGCAGCTGTGCCACGAGGCAATGTGCACTTCACATCTTCGCATCCTCTGACACGGACGCTCCACTTCTGGTTCCCGAACACAGGTTTGTTTAATACATGATTTCTTTATTTGGATTTTAAGGCATTCTGTATTAATAACTATATGCCGAGGTGTGCTGCTTTTGTAAAGAACGTCAATGTTGTATAAGTATGTTAAGCTTGGCTGACTTGCTTGCATTATCAGATCGTTTATGTTCACTGCTTCGTGGCAGTGATTTCAAACTCTGATAAACTGAGACTATCATTTTCGTCTGTCCCTGAAGCGCAGGTATGCAAGAGCCTCAATGCCTCCATTGTTTGGCGTTTTTAACTCTCTATAGAAAGGTCTAGAAAGTCGCGAGGACAGGAATCGGCAGCCTTTATCTTTCTCCATTTTCACAGTTTTTGGGTTTAGTAATATCCAGTTTCCACTAACGACGTATTTTAGGCTTTAAATGTACACATTAATTATAAAGACTTGATAACGGTGAAACATTTCGCTCATAGAAAAACATAACAATGGGCCTTTTAAGGTGCAATCATATGAACGCTATTTATGGTAAGTTTCGAAAATTATGTCATATTTGTCATATCGCTTCATGATCAGTCCAATGGTCGCCGGTTACCGTCTGCAGTGTAGGCAGTGAAGTTCACCGAGAAAAATGAATTAGCTAAGATAACATGACATAGAACTGCTGTGTTTCTGACTCTTTTTCGCTAAAATTGCTCGACTTCTGGAAAATAATTCACAAGATTCGCGTGAATTATCCCATTATCTTTGAGACGCGACGGATGTAGGATCCACCCACCCACTGCTCACGCGATATTTCTCTTCTGCCTGATCCATCACTTGTTCTCTCATACTTTTAGCGTCTTCACTGAAAATTTCACTTTGCTTCAAGTTGGAAAATGTCTACGCGAAAATTGAGCAGTAAAATTACCATGAGCTCGGGATCATTTTTCATCTGCCAACTCAACGCAATTCTATTTGCCCACAACTTTCAGTCATGATCAATACAAAGGCTGAATTGAAAAACAGGAAGTACGTATCGTGTAACGCAAAGCGAGCACTGTAAAAAGTAGTATTTCGCACTAGTTTATAGTTCATAGACTTTCTGTAAGGCTCGCGGCTGGTTTTCTCAGTAATAGTACTTCATATAAAGGTTTGTTATCGATTTTTTATCTTCTTAGCGTTTAAGGCATTTCAAAAAAACTGAAGATCAACTTTTGTGCGTAGTATGCTGCACTCAACAGTGAATTATCTCAGGAGTAGCTCAGTAGACAGCCGCACCCAACTACTTATAAATCTCAGTCAATTTCGATTTCATCCAAAGCGATCGTTCACATGAGTATTTTCTCTTCGATTTTTGGTTTCTTCTTTACGATTTTATAATTTACCTCAAGTGAAACTGAGAAATTTGCTAACAAGTCGGACTCCCCATCAAGGAAGTCGTGAAGGTATTGGCGATGGCGTCATGTCTTGACCTTGAATAATTAGATCTCTGTTTCTTCTTCTGAACACACAGCACCAACATTGTGTTTAGATGTGTATTCATTAAGTAATAACATGTACTCTAAATGGATGTACTCTAAATTGGTTATTGCTCATGAGTTAAATCGTGTGACTCTGAGATCCGAATGAATAGTGTAGTCCTTAACATCAACATAATGCGCTTCTACCGAGGAATGCGGAATCCATTTCAATCACAATCAATTGTTTCTTTTATAGGTGTCGGAAATTGTGCGGTGTTTTATTACCATTATCTTTGTAAACATGAGTTTAAGTTTCATTTGATTAAGTAACGTGATTTAAAAGAAGTGTTAAGTGACGTTGGAACCTGATAGCATTGAACTTTGGAACTGAAAGAAAAGGGAACAATAGAAAGGAGAAAATGTAATGTACTGTGAGAATCAAGAGGAGACGGGAAGAAAGAAATAAAACGAGTGAATCGGGATTTCTGTGAGTGTGTTAGAAGATCGTTCAGCTTTGGAGGCAATTCCTAACACAATTGGCACCTCCGACGGGACCTATTGGGATTTTAGCTCAAACAAGAGCAAGGGACTTGCGAAAAATCAAGTACATAGCGACGTGATCAAGGGATTCGCTGAGATTTGGCAAATCGGCCAAAACAACGCTAAAGCTGAAAAGGGCCAACGCGATGGAGGAACTTACGAAAGAATTTAACGGAAAGATTCTGTCTCTAAGATTCTCTCTGACTAAGAGTGATGAAGTGATCGCTTCCCAAAACGCAGAAGCTATATCGAGACACGAGGCACTATTAATGTCTAAATTGCAGTCCGCTCATACCGTGAAAGAATCCATTATCGAGCTGAAATTTACAAATGGTGAATCAGAGGAGGAGGTCAGCACTTGGGTGAAAGAGCACGACAAATTTCTAAAGGAAGCGGATGAAAAGGCCTTGGCAATAAGACAACTAGTGGGGAAAATGGAAGAAGACAAGCGACTGGCAGACAGGATGGAATCTGATAAGAAGGAAATGGCCCTCGCGAAGATGAAACACGAGGAGCGAATGAGCCATGAGCGTGAGCTGTTAGATCAACAAGTGAGATTTCAAAAGGCCGTAGAAGCCAGTCAGCAAGAACAAAATGCAAAGAAAACCGTGACTGCAAAGCTGCCAAAGCTTTCTATCACAAAATTCGACGGAACACTTGCAAATTGGCCGCCGTTCTGGAATAAATTCGAGGCCGAAATCGACAAAACGGAATTAGCGCCTGTGACAAAATTCGCCTACTTGAAAGAGCTAGTGGAGCCCAAAGTCAGGGCGGATATCGATGGCTTGCCGCTAAATACAGAAGGATATGAAAGAGCGAAAAACATAATAAAGGAAGAGTATGGGAAAACGAGTGAAATTGTCAACGCCTACGTCAATAACATTCTGGAACTCCCCACCGTGACGAACGCCGACCCGAACCGAGTGAATTCTTTCTATAAAACCCTGCTATTTAACGTCCAGTCACTGGAAACACTTGGAAAAATCGAGAGAGTAAACGGGATGACAAGAAGCGTGCTAGACAAATTGAAAGGAATTAAAGCCGATCTGGTCAGGGGACAAGAAAACTGGCAAGACTGGGATCTACCTCGTTTGACCCAGGCCCTGAAGAAATGGAGAGATGTAAACCCAGCGACTGAAGAAAATAACGTCGCAAACAAGTCTACGCTCCCCAAGCGCCCTGAGAAAAAATCTCCCCTGTACCATGCAGAAAATAGAAACCAGCGCCTTTGTGTTTACTGTGATGACGCCAATCACATCTCGCGGGATTGCACGCGCGTGTCCACGATGGACGAGAGGAAGAGAATGCTCGCGCGGAAACGAATGTGCTTTAATTGTACTGGGCCGAAACACCATGCTGCCGAATGCAAGAGTAAAATGCGTTGCCAGAAGTGCGGACAGAAACATCATACATCGATTTGCAACCAAGGAGACCAATTAATGACTGCCACCGGGAACAAAGGGCGTGTAGTTTATCCTGTTGTGAAAGTAAGCGTGGAGGGAGTACTGTGTCGTGCACTTCTAGATACAGGAGCTGGGAGTTCATATGCTTCGGCCGCGCTGTTAGAGAAACTTCCCAAGCGCCCTCGTGCAAAGGAGGTTCGTCGAATAGAAATGATGCTGGGATCGACCACACGTGAAGTAGAACTTTCCACAATCAAAGTACGCTCAACGGATGGCAGTGAAGAATTAAACGTTGATGTTACCAAGGTGGAAAGACGGGAATTGCTGATGATCGATAACCCACACTATCAAAAGATTATCAATTCGTACGATCATCTAAAGGGAGTTGAGATGACGGACTGCGACCCTAAGCCACATCTTCCAGTACATCTGATATTAGGGGCGAGCGAGTATGCAGCGATCAAGACGTCCGAACGGCCGCGCGTTGGACTGCCAGGGGAACCAGTGGCAGAGAAGACTAAGCTGGGGTGGACTATTATGTCACCGGGAACTGAGATTGACCACGGGAATATGCTGCTGACCCAAACGAGTCACGTGGACTATGCAGAACTATGTCGGTTAGACGTTCTAGGGCTTGAAGATACCCCTGAACATGATCAGCGCGCAGTCTACGCAGAGTTCCGAGAGCAATTGGTACGGCATCCCGAAGGCTGGTATGAAGCCTCGCTGCCATGGAAAGGTAACCACCCGCCTTTACCGAACAATAAAGAAGTCAGTTTGCGAAGGCTCAGCAACCTCCACAACAGACTTCGACGCTTGGATGTGACCGAGACTTATGCAGAGATCATCGGAAAACAGAAGTCCGAGGGAATAGTAGAAGTTGCAAGTGATCCGCCGCAGGGAAAAGAATTCTACATTCCCCACAAGCCGGTGATTCGTATGGGAGCTGAAACTACAAAGTTGAGGATCGTTTATGACGCCTCATCTAGTGCGAAACCCCAAGTTCCAAGCTTAAATGATTGTCTGTATGCCGGGCCGCCGCTTCAAAATCACCTGTGGAGTGTTTTAGTACGCATGCGTTTCCATCCAGTCCTTATCACTGGGGACCTGCAACAGGCCTTTCTCCAGGTGCGCATCAAGGAGGAAGAGAGAGATGCACTCAGGTTTCATTGGAAGACCAGCGAACATTCTGAAGTAGAAGTGTTGAGATTTACTCGAGCGCTGTTTGGTCTTGTGCCTTCTCCCTTTCTCCTCGGGGGAGTGATAGAGTGTCATCTTGAAACCTGGGAAACTCACATGCCACAACTTGTTGCTGAACTGCGCAAAAGCCTGTATGTAGACGATCTGATCAGCGGGAAACCAACAGTACCCGAAGCGCAACAGCTGAAAGAGGGAGCTATTAAAATCTTCGCGGACGCTAAATTCACACTGCACAAGTGGCACTCGAATGTTGCCGAGTTAGAAGGGAGTGAAAGAAGAGTCGAAGATGAGGGCACGTTTGCCAAACAGCAGCTCGGCCAATCAAAAGCAAAGACCGGTGGTTTGCTTGGACTCCCGTGGGACAAACAGGAAGACCAGATCAGTGTCGTTTTGCCTCAAAATGAGGTAGTCGCGTCCAAAAGAGCATTGTTGCGTAATCTAGCAAAAATCTACGATCCCCTTGGTCTTGCGGCGCCTTTAACTATCAAGGGAAAGTTCATCTACAGAGATGTATGCAACGTGAAAGTGGCCTGGGATGCGCCGCTACCCCCACAGCTAGCAAATCGGTGGACACGATGGAAGAAGGAGTTACCAGCCGAGGTCATGGTAGCAAGGGCCTTAACGTGTGCGCAAGAGCAGATTGAAGAAATCGAGCTTCACGCCTTCGGGGATGCAAGTAAGAACGGAGTGTGTGCAACAGTGCATGCAGTTGTGAGACAGCCATCGGGTGTGAGCCAGGGATTGGTTACTGCAAAAGCTCGACTAGCGAAGCAGGGGCTCACCATTCCGCGATTAGAGCTGGTGTCGGCGCATATGGCAGCAAATCTTATCACAAATGTAGGAAGAGCGCTCCAGGGTTTTCCCGTGAAACAGTGCTATGGATGGCTGGACAGCTCAGTGGCTCTCCATTGGATAAAGGGTGGTGGCGAGTACAAACAGTTCGTAGCAAATAGAGTGATGAAAATACAAGGGCATTCAGAGATCTATTGGCGCCATGTGCCCACCAAGGAAAATCCGGCAGACCTGGGAAGTCGAGGAGGGCAAGTCGATGACAGCAAGCTGTGGTGGCAAGGACCGGAGTGGCTTTCAGACAAAGACAGGTGGCCTACAGACATCGTGACAAGCGCTACTCCTGAGAGCCAAACAGAGGCTAAAGTTACCAAAGAACTTTTTAATAGAGCCACTGCATCAACTGACTGCCTTGATGATCTACTGGGAAAGTTTAGCCTGATAAAGACGTTAAGAATTGTCGCCTGGGCCGCGAGATTCATGCGAAATTCACGCCTAAAGAAACAAGAAAGAATGGCGGGTCCGCTGACAACCTACGAGATTAATGAACAACATCTGTTCTGGACCAAGCGCGCTCAAGAGATTCAAGGTGATGAAGTGACAGAAGACCGGCAAAGGCTGGGGTTAAAAGAGAATGAGCAGGGGATTCTCGTCTGTCGAGGTCGAGTTCAGGGACACTACCCCGTCTATCTGCCTGACATGCACCCCTACACAGTGAAACTCGTTGAAGAAGCCCATTGTCGTACTTTGCATGGGGGAGTCGGTTTGACAATGGCGCGCATCAGAGAGCGTTATTGGGTGCCGAGGCTCAGGCGTCTGACCAAAAAAGTGATTAAGCAGTGTTATGGTTGTCGCCGTTTCCAAGTTAGGGCCGCTGCTAGACCACCACCTGGAAATTTACCACGAGACAGAACCGAAGGAAATCGCGCCTTTCAAGTTGTCGGAGTTGACTTCGCGGGACCCATCAAGTACCGTGTGACCCAGAAGAAGGAAGGAAAGGCATACATAATCCTTTACGCTTGCAGCCTTACGCGAGCACTCTATTTGGAACTCAGCAAGAGCATGGAGACTAGCGAGTTTCTAAGAAGTCTAAAGCGCCTAATAGCCAGGAAAGGAAGGCCGGAGAAGATTTATTCGGACAACGCAAAAACGTTTGTTGCCGCAGCAAGTTGGCTAAAACAAGTCCAGCAAGATGAGCAGTTTCACCATTACCTGTCGACTGAGAACATCCAGTGGCAATTCAATTTGAGCCGCGCCCCATGGTGGGGCGGTCAGTTTGAGCGGTTAGTTGGCCTGGTGAAGCGTTCCCTTAACAAAACGATTGGAAATGGTCGCCTCAGATGGGGGGAACTTGAAGATGTACTCCTGGATGTGGAAGTGACCTTAAACAACCGCCCACTAGGTTACGTGGAGGATGATGTTCAATTACCTTTGATCACACCTAACAGTATGCAGTTCATCGGTACCACTATCCTACCAGAGAAGGAACCACATCGTGAGCTTCGTGATCTACGTAAACGGGCTAAGTACATGAAAAGGTGTAAAGACGCCATGTGGACCAGGTGGACCAAGGAGTACCTCAGAGGCCTTCGCGAGCGACATAACTTGAAACATGACGGGAAGGGAAGCACTTTGACTGTTGGCGATGTTGTCATAGTTCATTCGGAAGATCGAAACAGAGGGAAATGGCCACTGGGGATAGTAGAGAAGCTGTACACTGGCCGGGATGGAGTGGTTCGAGGAGTTAAGCTGCGGGCGGGAGGTGGTCACCTAGAGAGA
Source organism: Porites evermanni (assembly GCA_942486025.1). Lineage (NCBI taxonomy): Eukaryota > Metazoa > Cnidaria > Anthozoa > Scleractinia > Poritidae > Porites > Porites evermanni. The sequence continues at coordinate 47,410 of CALNXI010002172.1, forward strand.
GCAGTAAATCATCTCTACCCCTTGGAACTGTCGTGCGACCGGACGCCTTTGACACCCCAGGAACAGCTAAACCCGGAGGCTCGAGAGTTCAGACCCACCCGGGACGCAGCAATTGCAGCGAGAGTACGAATGCAAGATATTGCTGACGAAGAGCAAGCCAATTGAACATTGAACATTTGAATTTAAGACGACTCCGTGTAGAGTTTTGAACATTGATCCTTTGTTTCCTTTATCGATTTCACTTACAAGAACTTTTAGTTTTGATTCAGTTTCTGGAGATAAACGCAACATATGCCTCCTAAATGTAGGCATATGGGGGGAGGGTGTCGGAAATTGTGCGGTGTTTTATTACCATTATCTTTGTAAACATGAGTTTAAGTTTCATTTGATTAAGTAACGTGATTTAAAAGAAGTGTTAAGTGACGTTGGAACCTGATAGCATTGAACTTTGGAACTGAAAGAAAAAGGAACAATAGAAAGGAGAAAATGTAATGTACTGTGAGAATCAAGAGGAGACGGGAAGAAAGAAATAAAACGAGTGAATCGGGATTTCTGTGAGTGTGTTAGAAGATCGTTCAGCTTTGGAGGCAATTCCTAACATAGGAAAGAATCGCGTTACTTGACTCCGAGCAAGGACCCGCCCTGAGCTTCGTTTTCTCTTACTTCCTCCATAGAGTTTAAAGGTTTGTTTTAGATTTTTAAACTTTATTTTTAGCCATTTAGAGCTCTTTTGTTTGGAGAGTCACAGTCGTTTCTCAGCTGTGTATTCCTGCGATTTCTAACAAGAGATCTGCAAGAGGGCAACGCGCGTATTTTTGATCTACCCAACACTAAGAGAATAAAACCTTCCGATTTTCAATTTGTGGTCACTATTTTAATTCAAAGATAAAGAGTTATTCATCTTACCTCAAGTCCGCGTTCCACACTTTTAGAGACGCGCGTACTTAGTACAGACAGTACAACTTCCTATGAACAGGCTTCGTAAATTTAAACAGCTTAAACCGCGGCTTTCCTCTCTCTTTCTTTTTAGTTTTATGCTGTAATCATCTGCACTTGGAAAAAGGTTTGTAATTATTTTACATTACACATTCTTACTAGTTTTTAATCACAGAGGATAATTTGACCAGTCCAGGAGGGCTCCTCTTGAAGTCACGTCAGACTGCCAGATTTCGACATCATATGATCTCGTTATAAGCTTGCTTTTCACCTAGTGTAAAAGACCAAAGAGTGCTTTTTTTTTGTTATACAGGCTAGCTTACAGTACCCTTTCAATCGGATTTCATAGTCTTTCATGTAATCAGGCAGCCAGTATCAGGAGGCCAGTATAAAATAAGGCATGATTTTCCATTCCTCAGTCGTGTCTTCTAAAAACTGGGCGGATTGAGATCTTTAAAAATTGGCTTTTACGGTGAGATAGTTTTATAAAGATCAGAGTAATTAACAAACTAACGGACTGTTTAACTCGATCGGGTGACAAAGTGTAACGGGGCTGACGCTTTATGTAAATAGAATCATTTGTTTGTAACGTCGTTCGGGAGTCATTACATTTGACATAAGTGCATCAGTTCTCAGCAATAGATATACTAAACTGCTTAATTTTTAAAAATGAAATACAGAGAAAGAAGATAATGGAAGTAGTCTAACTATTGCAGCGCTTCTTAAATCGCGTGATTTTCCAGGTTCAAGCACCAGTATCTGCAGGATTCTGCTTCGCTCAAAGCTGCTCAAATTAAAATAAGGAATTTTTGCAGGTTAACCGAGCGGGCACTGGGACTATTCAAAGTGAAGATTTTCGAAGATCTCCAGCCTTCAAAAGTGTTTTGTTTCAGTCTGTTTGTAAGGTAAGTTTCCATCCCTGATTTACATGTAAGTTGTGAAGAAAAGTAAAATGAAAGATGTTTAGGTCTTTCTCCCTTTGGTTAACATTGACACTTTGTCTAGCTAACAATGTAAACTACATTTTTTCTTCCAGATCGTGTGCACTGATCACATGGTGATCGTGAACACTTAGTGAAATCAACATCGGTCATCTGGGAAAGGTAAGCTTAAGCTTGTTATTATTACTTTTATTAATAGGCATTTTCTTGTAAAAAAAAGAGGTTGTTACTGGTGGAAAAATTGTTATTTTTGTTTGATGCTCGCAAGACGAGTTTTATCACTACATTATTTTATGCACTGCTGTAGTGTGCCGCGAAATTATGGTCTCAAAGACCATTTGGTATCTCTTTCAGTCAAATCGTGGAATCGTAGTGAAATGTAAGCAAAAAAAAAGGCAAGAGGAGAAGAAGTAACTACAGGGATCACTTGTGTTATTTGAGGTTGAATCAGAAATATTAAAATCACCCGTTACGTGAAAAGTTGTTGAGTGCATGACATTTTTTTTAGCTTTGTAGATCAGTTACCAAGATTCTGAAGATGTCACCACCTGATAATACAAGATTAAAGTTATCCTCCTGAAAGTAAGTTTATATTCCCTGTGACCGCTGCTGTAAGTGTGTTTTGATGTAGATATGATATATCTCTTAACCAAATAATTGTTAATTATTTTGGGCAATTGCCCCTTGGGGCAGGGGGTGGGGGTAACTCCCTATAATAGCTTATAGGAGGAGGTTGTGCTCAGTACGTACCCTATAGGCGTTCGAGTTACCCTATAGCACGCTGCAGTTGTCAAAATGTGATTGGCGGTCATAATAGACAGCATGTAAGGCAGCAGGGGGCAAACAATGATTGATGGGTTAGGAGAAGCAATTTTCTTCAATATAGTGTACTATAGTGTCAACATGGTTTTCGCATGTTAGATTTTCATCAATAAGCACGCCAAGAGACTTATAGGAATTAGAATGTTTGATCAGAACATTAGTTATATTTAAGGAAGGCAGAGATTAGGTAGATTATTAAGCTTTTGCCTTGAGCCTTGCCTTTTGCCATTTTAAATTGTTTTTTAGGAAGCGCCATCTGAACATGGATGTACTTAAAAATTTTTTTTCCCCTAAAATTGATTTTAAAACAGACATTAACTTCGCGCCAAAATTTGATTCCTGTATGGTAAACGCTTATTGGCTAATAACATGACAGGTTGAACAGACGTTAGATTATGTAAATTAGGGGGCGGTTGACGGCTTGTGAAATAAATGTATCAGGGGTTATTTTTTTTTCCTCTTGAGCCATAGAAGCAAAAAAATAAAATAAAATAACGCCTGATCTCAGGTTATAAGCTGACTAGATATTTCATCTGGACCAGCACCTTAAGATTTATTCAGTTTTTTAAAAAGAGACAACACCTGATTACTATCAGTGGAAATGAATTTGGAATCTTTCAGTTTAAAGGCCAGGGATATTTAAATTCCTGAAAATTAAATTGGGTCCATTGTTTAAAGGTATTTCGCAAGCCAGTTTCTGGCCAATTGTAGAGAAGTGATCATTGAAAGTGTTTGACAAAGCGGTTGAATTAGTCATAGAAACTCCATTCGGACTTAATTCCTTAACAGAAGACCTGCTGGATTTATGAGAAGTATTAGCTCATTGATGACCTGCCACGTTTTATGCGGGTCGCCAACAGTTTCACTAAATTTGTTTTTTATAAAATAATTCGTAAGCCTGTTTGATTTCAGCACTGACTTTAAATTGTTATGCAGTCTTTTAAAGCAGACCCAATTGTGCAGATCATTGGACCTAATTGCTTAAAGTGCCTTATCAGCAGTTACATAGAGGATATTACATGGCCGCGCGGGGATACAAATTTTATCTTCGAGTGCTGAAAGTATCTCTCATGATTGAGTAAGCGAAGCAAACAAGTGAGAGATACTTTCAGCACCAGAAGACAAAATTCGTATCCCCAAGCGGCCATGTAATTTTCTGTTTATTTTATAGATACTGATGAAATTCCTACACAAAACACAACTTTTTTTTATTCATTTTCGAAACAGCAAAATAGTGCAGTTAAAGTGGTCACCTATTGCAAAATACCTGTCACAAGAATGTTATGAAACTCGGATATAAAATTAAAAAGGAGAAATAAAGACAATAATACTTAGTAACCTGAGTGGGAAGCTCTCTTGTAAACTATTGGCTAATCATGTTAGTGACCATGGCGACCCCAATATCTTCACACGAAAGATAAAAATAGTATCTTCACTGCGCGTGATGAAGATATGATTTTTTAGTAAAAGGAAAAATCCTGGTATTTCATCAGTATCTATATCATAAAAGGGGATCATGCAAGGTTCTAAACTATAAGTATGTAAAGGCTCTATTTTCGTTTCGCTTTGAAAATTACATTCCGGCGGGCAAGGGGAAACGAAAAGAGAGCCTGATACAAACCTTTAACGAAATGTCTGCTGCCCACTTTTTTGATTGATTGACATTTGCCGAATCAGCCAATCAGAATTACTTCTGTTGCTTGTTTTTCTAGTATGCAAATTTTTCACGCGTGGGAAAAATGCAGACTGGCTGACTTAAAAAATAACTTTTATCTGCTAATTTTTTCAGCTAAAAATAAAACAGTCAGCACAATCACATTTTAAACTTTTTGCGAGATTAAGGGAGATCTCAAAGGTTACTTCTGTTGGCGTTGAAGGCAAAAAGTTTTCGAAAAGACGGCAACATGATATGTTCTACTAGTTCTATTATTTTGGCTAGGCGCTCTGGAATTTAAAATACTGAAATCTCTATTTTTCCTTTGTCTTGGTATTTTCCTCGGCAATTTCCCCCGATTTTCAGTACATAAATCTTTAAAAACAAAAGCAAACAGCCAACGAGCGAGGACACCAGTTTTCTTTGTTTATTTTTAACAAAAAGCGTACCCAAACAACCAGTCTGTGAACACTGAAAATTCCTTGAAAAGCGATGTGATATTTTTCGTCTAATACTTCACAGTTGGCGATTGAGGTTTCTTTCGCAGTGAGCCTCCGCTTGCATACCCCGTTCAGAGAAGTCATTCCCAGCTAAACTTTCAAATGAAACCAGTTTTAAGATGGACAGTATTTTGATTTGCACCCGTTTGTTGGTAAATCAAAATACACCTTGTTAGCAGTCAACAACTTGCAGCGGGATTCAACTCCGCGATACACTCACTTTCCGTAAATAAAGCAAATCCTGAGAAGATATGAACAACCACATGAATTTTCTGAATTTCCATGGCACATAGTAAGGCATATTTTCCTTCCATAAGACCATAAAACAATTAAAAAAGACAGCAAAATCGATCCTTCTCTCCACCGACGACGGATCATTCACGAAAACAACCACGCGAGGAATAAGCGCTTCCAACTTCCGGCGTTTCCGACAGCCAATCAGATCTTGTGGTATTGTTTTAACAGCCAATCAGCGTTACGGCCAAAATCTGGCCGTAACGAGCACAAACTTGTAATAGTTTGTATCAGGCCCAATTTCAGCGGTAGCCGTTAGAGAGAATGTAGGAGAACCGCTCAAATTGGGCCTGATCTCAGGTTACTCCAAATATAAGCCCCCAGGGGGCTTGTACTTAGAATTTGCCCTAAAGTACAAAGTAAAACAAAGCAAAAATGATAAATTTCCTTTCAACTACAAGCTAGCCCATCTGATTTTATAATGCAAATTTCCCTCGGTACATAAGCTGTTCCGAATATAGGCCCCTCCAAAAATTAGCCCCTCAAAAAGGGCCTTTGAAAAATATAAGCCCCAGGGCTTATTTTTGGAATTTTACAGTATTTCAAGGGGTTAGGGGTTGGACCTCAGGGTGGAGCCTCCCTGTATAGAACTTTGTTGAGTACCCCCTCCCCCGGGGGCAGTGCATGGTGTTGTTGTTGCATGGCTTCAAAATAATATCTCATATTGTGATGTCATCTTTACCATCTTTTTATTATTTTCAGGATTTTATCTCAATTGAATTAAACACACACGATTAGTTGAATGGTGTGAAGCTATCAAAGGAGAAGGTAGTTTAGCTGAGTTTATTAAATTGATTGCAGTAAAATGGCAAAGGGTGTTAACATTGTAAGCTTTAAAGCTTTCTTGCATCACTAGAGTATTATACCATTACCTCACATTTGATTTAGATGCACTCATTGATATACTATTGATTACAGTACACAGTTAGTAGAATGGTACAGTGGCCAGAAACTGTTAACTTTCCAAACATTTCTATTGCCTTGATCACTGTTTGTTTGAACCTCATGGTACAGTCAAACCTTTGCTAGTAATAATTATTGGCCTCTCCTCTAAACATAGAGACTTAGTCATGGCCCCAGTTGTTAATATTAAAGAGTGTATTTTTGGTCAGGAATCTCTCATAAATTGCTTGGTCACTGCAGACACTTACAAACACTGCATATTGACCTTTGTGAAATGGACCCCTTTCCATAGCAAGAACTAGTTGTGGACCCAGGAAGTTACAAACACAGTGTTTGCATATTTATTTTTGACCTTTGTGAAGTGGATGGACACCTCTTCTAAAAGTAGACACTAACTGGTCATGGACTACAAACTCTGCATTTGACCTTTGTCACCAAAAGAGGCAAACATCTCGATCTTATAATTACCTGTAGGTTGACACATCTCCTCAGTCACTGTACAGACTGGTGTCCACTAATATAATAAGAGGTTTGACCCTTAAAATAAAGCTGTGACATAAAGGTAATTTGTTAATAAAAAAAAGTTGTTGGACTGTAATGTGGTGATCTTATTAAATTAAATTTACACTCTTTATAGGGACATCTTTGACTTAGACTCAATGGCACAGCATCAAGACCTTAAAAGAAAAGGAGGTGCTGATCCTGATCATCAGATGTCAAGAAATCATGCCCCTCCTCCTCTAAGTATTGAAGTGCCTAAAATGAGAGATCTTCCAAACAAGTCAAACCCTTGGAGTGATGTCCAGCTTCCTGTTGACATTCTTTTGTTGACAGTAGAAGACTGCGAGTTTTTGGCCTGTTATGCTTTTTTGGAAAATTCTTTTAAAAGTTATGACCAGAATCTGGGATTCGTGTACTTTGGGACCATGGGTGAAACTGGAGAAGAGGCACTGAAAGTTGCTTTAATGAAATGTTATAAAGATTCTTCTGGTCCAGGTGGCTCTCAAAATGTTATTAAAAATGCCGTGATGCAACTGAGACCCAAGGCGGCTTTTTTGGTTGGCAGCTGCCAGGGTATAAACCCAGAACGCACCAAAGGAGGAGATGTAGTGGTATCCTCTAAACTTTCAACGGAACAATTCACAACTCCAGTAAGAAGAAATATTGGCAACCTTATCTTGTTTTCAGCTGGAGGCTGGAATCCACCATTAAAAGATCCAGTAGGTGAAGAAACAGCACAGGTACACCTTGACAGTGACATATTCAGTGGTAGACAATTTATCACCAAACAACGCCGTATGTCTCAATCTCACGTGATTGCAGTTGAAACAGAAGGGAAAGGTAAGATTATATACATATTTAACTATTACAACAATTTGATGTAGCATTCAATTTAAGGTCTAGAGTAGAACTCTAAATTGTCCTTTTCGACAACTGCATGAGCTTATATGACCATATGGAAAATCACAGTACTTTATTGGTTTGTTGACCATGGTTGGCAATGTTGTCAGATCAATTATTATAGGGTGCAAACAAGTCTCTTATGGTATTAATAATTCATACGTCAACCAATATGTGTTTCCATTAAAATATTGGAGAAGTAGTTCACAAGTGAAATATTTTGCAGGGGAAAATAAATTGTTAAGCTTGTTAAAACGCAATAAAATTTAGTCATTACACTGCAGAGAAAAATTTACAGCTAATTGGTAGATTCTTGCATGTTCACAAAGGATTGGACAAAGCTTTAAGTAAGAGCCAAGGTTGCAAAGAATTATCTTTTATTGGTCTGTTTTTCTTACCACTTACAGGACTGTTTGCTGCAGCTCATGATATGAACATTGAATGGGTGATTGTTAAAGGAATATCGCATTTTTCTGATGATAGCAACACTTCTGATGAGTCCTGGAAGTCATTTGCTTCCATCATGGCAGCTTCTGTTGTCTCTAACATGTTAAATGATCCAGTTGTTTTTAAAGAATGGCCTCACTATGAAGGTATGCGACATCCCTGTTCTAGTGAGTGATAATAAATAAATTATTAATAGTGATGAATTTTCTGTTCAGATAATTATTTTTTTGTCGGCTGGTTCAATATTATCCTTGAAAACGATTGTCAAATGACGGCCTGCAAATATCAGTAGATGGAGTGACTTTTCGACGAAAGCATTAATACTGTATAAGTTTTTTTTAGTTCGTTAAACTAACGAGAATAAACGTCTCCTATCTATTAAATGCCCCCAATGGTTCAAGTTTTTCTCTCTGTTTGAAACTCAAATACATACATTACCGGTAATATTAAAATACCAAATAACAAAGGCCAAAAGTAATATTTGTTTTGAGGGGTTTTCAAATTTATAATTAACACATTTTTTTTCACAGACTTGACAGCAAAGAATCAGCAAGAGACAACCACAAAGCCAGACAAACAGATACCAGGTACTATATATTCCATCAAATTATGTAATTACACTGTAAATTTAGGAGTTTTTCCAGATTAAATGATTGAACACTGGTTTCACTTATATAAACATCTGAGCCCTCTTGCACTTTTTTTTATTTACAAATAATAATATTGCAATAAGACAGGTCGTTGCCAAAGAGAGCAGTCTCTTTTTGTCTGATATTTAATCCCTTCCCCCCTCAAAAAAAAAATTTTTCTGACAAATGCCGTTTGAAGCCAGTCAGGTGGCTAATTCTGGTCAATATCTGGCCAAAAAGAACCAAATCTGCCCAAAATACTGTATTTCCTTGAATAATATTAGCCGGGGCAATTATTTCTTTTTTTGCCTCAAAAGGAGGCGATTATTTTGAAATATTGCTCACTGGAAGTAGTCATACCCTAAATATTTTGTTTTATTATCCCATTTTATTATATAGACACGAGTGTTAACTGGAAAATTTACCACTCGTAAAATTCATAAAAACTACATCCGGGACCTGAGTGGTTTATTTTCCATAATCTCACACGTGAGTTTATCGATGTCATTTTGTCTATATAATAAAAAGAACATTACATGGCGGCTTGAAGATATATGAATTTTATTTTCTTGTGGCAAAAACACTATTTACTCACTCGCTGCACTAGCCTGCGCTCAGACACTTTAAACCTTGATCCACACTATATGTGATACGTGGGCCGGCTGCACCGCAGGCTATCGCTGCGCTCGTTCGTAAAATATTGTTTTGCCACTTGAAAATAAAATTCATATCTTTGTGCCACCGTGTAATATCCTCTCTATATCAAAAAATTATCACCTCAAATAAACTGAATATGGGCCTTTTAAGTGTTCCAAATTTGGTTCCTTGATTTGTAATTTTCAGAGCTTAAATCGTCACTGATCAGTTTTGCTGGATCAGATTCCACTTCAACTTGACAGGAAGGGGATAAGAGAAAGTGAAGATGGGGAGAGGGGTGGGGAGGGGGTGATTAACTTAAATATTTCCATCAAAGGGGGGCGATTATTTGAGGGAGGTGATTACTAGAGGGACGGCTATTATTCAAGGAAGTACAGTACTTTAAATTGAACACCATGCTGCCTTTTGTTCCTTGCCCCATGTTTTCCCGTAATGTTGGACATTAACTAAGGCTTAATTTTGGTGAGACAGACATTGTTAAGTGAAACAAGATTCTCTTATCTTATTCAAAATAAACCTTTTGTCTTTTCATTATTTCAGTTGTCTTTAAGTTATGCGTAAAGGCCTCTATTCAAGGGGCTGTGTCACGGCAGTCCAGTTCATTTTGTTTAATTTTGCCATTCACTCGCCCTCAATTGCTATGGAACTTAAAGTAAGCAAAGAAATTACAGGTAAATGACAAAATCAGAGATCTGAGACAAACAAATATGTCTCCTGAGCATTATCTTTAAAGTTGCAAGCAGCAGGGATCAACTTTGAAAAACTGTTAGGCTGAATAGTTTTCAAAAACCCTAATTTCAATCTGTTTCAATCTTCTTCAGTTTTGCCCATCCGTGGCATCTGTTATTTCTGTTATGTTATTTTAACCTTCCTTTAACCCATTCGCTCCTGGAGATTTTGCCGAAAAATGCGTTTTGAAGGTTAAAAAAATAAAGTCGAGTGGTTTTCTGGTCACTGTCGTGCTATAAAGAGCTAAAACTTACCACAAACTGGTTTACAGGTCGTACACTTGGCGGCCTTCTGATCCAGATGCAAAATATCAGCTTGTGAAGTTCGGGCATGCGCAGAAAGCAAAATTTCGAGATAGTTTTTGGATTTAAAAGTGACACAGCAGTCTTGACTTTTACTTTTCGCTTTCGCTCCTCCCCTCTTTTTTGGCTTTTCTTGCCTCATTTTTTTTTTCTCTTGCTGGCCATTTCAAGTAGGCTTCATTTTGGTGGGAAGAGTTTTTAGGAAACCTTTTAGGATCTTAGGATTAGGTGAAAGGAAAGGTAGGTGAGCAATGGAACAAGATTTTCATGGAGATTTTCAGGTCGATGTCACATGGTTTTTTGCTTCTTACTCCGGTGTCCTTGACTGAATTGTGCTCATTCTGGTATGGTTTGAAAGATCTCTTCACTCTACACAAGTCAGCGAAGAAAGTTGTCCTTGTCCGTTAAAACTGATGACGTCACAAAGGGTAGAAAGGATCTCCGGGATCCGCACGGGCGGTTACAGGCGGTTCAGGGGCGAATGGGTTAAAGTTTTAAGCGGTTATTTTTATGTAATTCTCTTAATTTAACAGGCATTTTGTATAATTTCCTAAGTTGGCTGAATTTCATGACACAGCTCCTTTAATTTAGGAATTGCCCAATTTAATAATTATTGAAAGTGATGTTGTGGAAGGGGGTCCTGACTCCCAAACTTTCCATTGGTATGGTATATTCTATTCATCCACCAAACCCCACTAAAAAGCTAGATTAATAAATGAAAGGAAAGAACATTAAAACTTGCAGATTTAAATCCACTGGACAATATCAAAATTTAATGATCACTGGGTCATTCCTGGTGCTGTTTCCTTTAATTAATTTATAATATTTTATTCATAATATTTCTCAGTGCAAATTGACTGTCCAGTACCCCTCTTGTAAAAAAATATATAGTTATGATTTAAAAAATACTTCTTGGAAATGATAAAAAATTCTTTATAATAGATTCTGTATGCCTTGAGGAGTGCCAGAAACAGCTGCGATCACTTTATGAAACCAGTAGTAAAGTCAGAATCATTCCATGGGACCAGAACTCTGCTGTTGATATTGACAAGATCTACACAGACTTGTCTTGGGTCATGGATGACAGGACACCCAGGGGAGTGATTCAAGAAAACCTTGACCACTACACTGAGATTTTTGCTCACAAAGAACCTCATCGTGCACCCAAGCGAATTTTGGTTTATGGACAACCAGGTAAGTGAGTGAATGAAGTAAAAAGTTTAATTGTCTTATTTAACTCACAGGAGGATAAAATATAAGAACATGCAAAAGTCACATACAAATAACAGTAACACAGAGACCATTGGTCTACTGGCATTAAATTAATCAACAGGTGTTAGCAAATGCATTGTATCAGCTAGTGATGTGCAGGTTTCTTGAGTGTTTTGCTGACATATTGTACATTCCAAGTGAGGTAGATTGATACCATGCTGTCAAACTAAAATGTAGGGTTTGGTCTGTTGCTTTTATAAGATACTATTTTTATCTTTCATGTGTGAGAATATTGGTGTCGCCATGGTTACTAACATTAATTTTGACTTTTTGGAACATAAAATATAAGCATTATTGTCTTTATTTCTCCTTTATAACTTTATATCCGAGTTTCATAACATTTTTGTGACAGGCATTTTGCAATAGGTGACCACTTTAATTGCACTATTTTGCTGTTTCGAAAGGAATAAAAAAAAGGTTGTGTTTTATGTAGGAATTTCATCAGTGTAATAATCTATAACATAAACAGAACATTACATGGCCACTGAGGATACGAAATTTCGTTCACTCGTGAGAGATACTTTCAGCACTCGAAGACAAAATTCGCATCCCCGCACGGCCATGTAATATCCTCTATTTATTTAATGCCGAGGGCTGAAAGAATAAAACTAAAAAGAAATCTTCCAAGGATAAAATCGCACCAAATTAAAGCTTTGCCACAATCGACTGATGACTGGCAGTTTGGCCCAGTTGGTTGAAGGCTGATCAGCGCTTGCAACCTGGGCTTAAATTTTATCTGAAGGATCTGGATCTGCACGTGATCTGCCACTGTTAACCTGGGTTTCTTTTTGTTTTTAATCATCAAAAGCATTTTCTTGAAGTTTTCTCTACTCTTTTTAGATTATCAGTTTTTAGACAAAAAGAATTAAACTGAAATTTGGGTTTTAACCTTTCATATCTGAATTCAAATTTTGCACTAACCCTGGGTTATCTTAACCCAGCCTTGAACAACTGGGCCCTAAATAGTCTGGGTATTTCACAGTTTTACTAAGGATTTATTTCCATTGTCTTTATCATGAATAATTTTGAATATTAAATGAGATACCATTTTTGATGAATGTAACCCTAGTCTCTAAGCAAAGCTAAGAATTCCAAAATGCCCCCTTACACGTAGGGAAACATCAATTACCCATATCTTGCTCACTTTGCATATGATATAAAAAGTTTAAACATAATTCCGTTAAAAAATTAATAGAATAAATAATTTCTCTTTAAGTTTTATGAAAATAATCAATGCACATTTCAATATTTTAGATTCCTCTTCACGTGACTTCACATGATAAAAGTAAAACAAATCTTTTGACGACTTACTGACAGTTTGTTCATATTGTCACCTAGGTATCGGCAAGACTGTTTTCACGAAGAAAGCAACTTTTGACTGGTCCCAGCAGAGATATTCAGATACTTTAGGAGCATTTGATCTTGTTCTTCTGGTGAGATTACGTGACGTTAGTAATCTCCAAGATGTTCCGTCCATTCTGAGGGCTTGTGAAGTGCTGGATAGTAATGGTGCAATTTCCGTACACAACCTGTATGATTACGTTTGTCGCCATCAAGAAAAAGTCTTGCTTATCTTGGACGGCTACGATGAGTATGTTTACAATTCAAAAAACGAGTCGCCTGTGTTCAAAATCTGGAAAAAAAGCCAATTAAGAGATTGTTGTGTTGTAATTACTTCAAGGGAAATGAAAGCTGAGACGTTGACAAATTTTAGCGATGCTCAATTCAAAATTGACGGCTTTAATTATGAGCGTCAAGAAGAGTTTGCTCGTAGATTTTTGAAAGATGATAAAGATATTGAAGAGTTTTTTATGTACTTATGGCAGCACAACCTAAGTGAACTAGCACAAATTCCCCTACTGCTCTTAATGTTGTGCTTGCTCTGGACAAAAACAACACGTGAAGAACTACCAAAAGAACGCGCAGACATCTTCGCCCAGTTTATGACGACCATGTTTGATCACATGTGTGAAAAACAGTCTGCTGAAGAATCGGTTTCTGCCAAAGATTACTCAGATGAATTATACGCATTAGGACGCTTGGCCTTTGAAGCCCTTTTGCAAGGCCAGCTTTATTTCCCTGTTAGTCAGTTACCTGCTGGCTACAGTTTGATCGAGAGGCTGATTGAAGTCGGCCTTTTTCAGGTTTTAAATATGGCGAGTTTGAATCGTGAAAAAGGCGTGTACTTTATTCACAAATCTGTTCAAGAATACCTGGCTGCGAATTTCCTGAAAGAAGAGCTGACATCTAAAAAGGCTGAAAGCACAAATTCCCTTTTGAAGTTGGACTCAGTTGAAAAGATCCGAGAGATGATTGAGGTTTTAAAATTTGCTGTACAGTTGTCAGAAGAAGCCGCGCGCGAGATTGTGATTCACCTTGGAATGAAGAGCGGACTGAAAGAGTTCAAATTCGACAACGAAACACCGTCACATGAGGACTTGTCACAAGAACAAACATATTTTATTAATCTTTGTAATGAGTTATTTTTCTACTGCTCAGCTGAGACAAGAAAAAACCTCTTTCCTACATTTCTTTCCTCTTTAGGAGGAGTTCTTGTAATTAATGAAAAGCAGCTAAATGTTATCGTAGAGGAAAAATTAGTTCAAACTACCGAAACACCCAACTACGTTTTTTTTAATGAAAAGTATACAGAGCAGGACTATAGTAATTTAATCATTTTAACACAACAATTAAACGCAGTTATTGTTAGCTCTGCAGGAGAAAAGAAAGCATCAGAATTTTTAACCAACTCAACATGGCGTAGGATTGATGAATTTGTTTTTAAGAAAGAAGAAAACAAAACTCACCTTTATTTAGCTAAAATTGTTAAACGTAAATGGCAACACATTCCTTTTCCTTGTGATATAATAAAGGCGCTAATAAGTAAACAAGAGACAACAAAGAAGACAAACATGAATGGTGATGAGTCAAGTGAAGAGAGCAGCAGCAGCTGTTGTTCAAAGCGTCATGGTCTCTCCAGGGTTGGGAGGATTGAAGCTTGGCCTGATGTGAACAGGTCAGAAGTGGAACTGATGACTGAGATTATGCCGTTTATCACCGCTCCACACGAGATAGAGGTTGTGGGTGAACTCGGTGAAGTGTTTGATGCTGAGGTAACAGAGTCTCTGATGAGGAGCATCCAAGTAACACACAAACTGAAGACATTAAGACTCTGTGATATCAATGTAACATCATCACCTGCTGTGGAGTTCATCAACAATGTATTTAAAAAAGCACCAAACTTGGAGTTGCTCGACATGTCAAGGAATCCTCTTCTGGGTGCAGGAGTAGACAGCTTGATTAAACATCTCAGCTGCGCTCCTCACCTGAAGAAACTGTGGCTTTGGGGAGTGAAGATGACTCCACAGCAGGTGATGGATCTGTCATCAGCCTTCAAGCAGCACGGCAACATCACTCATCTGAGCTCATCCTACCACGTAAGTTTTCCAATTTTATCGCAATTTGTTTCTTTATTCGTTGATTACAGTTTATTTCTACTCAGCTCTTGCCTTTCGCCATTTTCCTTTCTTTGTCATTTTTATACTCGACGAAACACGAGATTTACTTTTGAAAACAAATCACAAACTTTAGCAGATTCAAAGTATCATTTCAAATTCATTCCTTTCAATTGATTAAACTAAATCCAAAAAAATGTTTTAACCGAGAACAAGTAAATTAATCTGAAGGTGTTTTCACTGTGCAAAATAATGGATCAGCGAGCAGATATGAAATTTCTCTTTGAGTCTGGTTCAACTCGATATGAGCTCACTTAACAAACTTGTGATATATGTATTAACACAAAAATTCCATAGTATTAATTTCTCAATCAATTTTAATTCATTACTTTTTATAAAATGATGAATAACAAGCATAAAGTCAAAATATTTACTGTTCATGTTCAATTCAAACAAACAAAATTTGCAAAAATCAAGAGAAAAAAGGTTAACCACTTACAGTTTCACTTTTATCGCTAAGGTTTTCGTAAAATCAGCTAAACTCAAGTAAAGTTTCTTTGAGTGTCCAGAAAACGAAGAAGTCTTTTTAGAGCTGTCCTTTTGTTTGAATGTCCCTTGTGTTTCGGTAAATGCTTGTCCTCCCGTAAATAACCTGACTGTAGCGTAGGTTTTTGAGATAGCGTTCCACAAAAGATGTAGTTCCTCTGCGACACTTTGGTTGAAATTTAACTCCATACATTTAATCATAGGTAAAAGAACTCCTCTATGGTACTAGCGGTCTATTTTTGTCGGTTACTTGTTTTCCAGTTTTACGACGAACACAACAAATCCTGCGTCACTTCGCGTCTTGTATGAATGAGTTGAAGTTCATAAATGTAGTTTCCTTTAGCTTGCACAAATCCTTTGACAAATTCCTGAGTACATGAGACGAATTTTTCTCTTAACTGGCATTTTACGGTGTTTTCACATTTTTTTTGTGTCCATCTTGAGTATTTTTGCGTTGAAAGTTTTCTTTGATGAGCAAACTCAACTGAAGTGAACAACAAACTACAAAATCAACAAACTGTCATTCAAAGTGGCGTGAGAGAAGGCTTGTGACATGGCGACAGCTGATTGGTTATATAACTACCCACGTGGTAGAATTTTCCCGCCGTTTGTTTGGCAGCGCAGCAAGCGTTTCTTCGCGTTCCTGCACCTTTCTGCGCCTCCCCTCCCAACCCCCACTATTATGGAAAAACCGATCTGTGAGAATTTTATCAGACTAAGAGATCATGATGGGATTATGCATGATCTCTTGATCAAAGTAATTTTCCAAGGTTTCAATAATTCACACTTGTAGAGTATATTGTGCGATTTTGCTGTTTTGAAAGTCTTGGGTTGAAAAGTAGAATTTGCCGGGTCTTTAAGCTGCAGGCATCTTCTGGCATGCGTCTAAGAAGCCAGATGTATTTTTTGTTCGTTTTGTCGTTTCCCCCTCTTTTTCGTATTTTTAACTCCTTTTTTCAACAGAACTTTAATTCGTGAGGCCCTGGTTTTTTTTATGTAGGTAATTTCTAAACACTAACGTACGAAGATTCGGAAATTTGGGGTTCACAAGGAAAAATCAGTAACTTGCCGCGGCAGCAACCTAATTTTGAGACACTCACTAGAAAGTTTTTTGGCACACCAATACTCGCAAGACCATTCACCGTACGAAATTACAGTTTAAGGCATGTAGATTTTAGGACTTTGAACTAGAAAAGGCCTTGGATCGGACTGAAAAATGAGCAAAATTTCTTGTTTAGTCCTAAATTTAGCTTCACTAAAATAATAGACTTGACTAAATTAAAGAAGAGAAACTGTTTTGTCGCAAGCAGAAATTTCTATAGTACTAGTTTGACTATGTGTTGTAGAATGACCTCTTTTCGGGGTGGAATCAGCTTGAACCCTACCCAGATTGGTCTCTAGGGGAGGGGGGGGG
>CALNXI010002172.1:68504-81229 GCA_942486025.1 Porites evermanni
GGGGGGGGGGGGGGGGGGTTGGGTGCGTTCCCCCTGTCCCCTCCCCCTAGATCCGCCCCTGTACAGAAGAGTTTCTTTTTGTCCAATCATCTTATTGGCTCATGAACTCCTAGCCTGTTCCAGGAGTTCAGATAGTGGAATGTGCCACTCTCCAGTATCTCAACGCCTGGAACAGGGTCTCATTAACTCTTGTTTTCTTTTACCACTCGCACAGATTCTGGCAGAGACTCCTCCCCTCAGTATTCACGATTCACCATTCCCCGCTGACGAACAAGACACCGTGGGAACATTTCCAGCGCCTCCTAATCCTACTGGTAAGGTTTTTTTGTCCCCTACCCCCCTTCCCCCAGTTCCCCGCCTTCCCAATCACAGATCATCGGTAACAAAACCTATTGGCTATTAACACCCTGATCACTAACAAGAAGTTGTACATGAGTTCGTTGCGGTCAGATGTCAGTTTTCTTTTCTGAGGTTTCCTTTTTTTAATAATTGCGGTGTAGACATGCGAAAAGTTGCTGTTGTTACATCCTGTCATGAAGGAAATGGGATTTCCACGACTGTTTATTCATTAGTCTGTTTGTAGACCAAAAAGGTACTCTACGCAGTACTACCCGGCATGAGCATTAGGCCTTGCCGCCATATACAGAAACGAAAAGCATGTTAATTTTTAGAACAGCCACTGAGGAAGTTTAAAAGGAAAAGTTCCTCTTTTTTATCTTCCGATGTAGGCATTTTCCGGTTTTACCGTGACCTGAAGTGAGCGTTGTTTGCACTAATTATTTAAAGTTACGTAGTAAAACGAGGGGGCATAACATTAAGAAAGGATAAATGTTCTAAAAGTCTATCAGTCTGAAATTGGTGGTTTCCTTTATGCCATCAGGTGACGTGGGATCCTTACTTCTTCCTTTAGTTGATCCAATGTTAGCAGAGCCGTCCATTCCTACAGCGCATGGATCCAGTCACGGTCTGACACCTGCTGCACCCTTCAGTGGTAACCTCCTTCATAACGTTCAGTATCCACAGCATTACTCCTCTTCTGCTATCTACACCTATCACCACAGTGCCCCGTCCACCATCTTTACACCGGGAGGATCCCTGGGTTATGATTCGCATCTTTTCAGAGGTTCTGGCCTGTCTTCAGTCACACAGGACGGGCCCGAGGTGGGTTGTTTGTCTGTTAATGAACCAATGAGGTTGCATTCACGAAATTGTTATTAAACATTGGCTCGGATTTATATTTTCTAAGGATTTATATTTGCCTTCTCAGTAAGAAATGTGTTATAAGGGCTATACAATGTAAACATGTTAGAACTAGACGTACAACCCTGTAACTAACCTCTCTATTGGGCTAAAAACTCTGCCGGTAAGACGGACGCCGGGTGCTGGTCTCTTCCCTGTAGTTTTCCCATCATTCTTCTGTAACTAAACTCTATATACTAGTGCGACGCGGACACCACTCTGAGACGGACAATTGGAGTTGGTATCCATCTTAGAGAGAGTTAACTTTAGACAGAAAAAGTCAGCTGGTTATTTCCCAGATCATACACTTAGCTGAGTGATCTTAAAACTGTCAAATAATTGTTAGCAGGAGATCACACTTTTACTTTGGTTCCCTACTGATATTGATTATTCTGTCTTTCGTCCCTTTTTCAGAGGGACACTCGCCCCAGTGCTCAGGACGTGCCGTCAGATGATCCTGGAAGCGCAGGACCAGTTCCAGTACCTCTCCATTCTGTTGGTAAGGTTTCCATACGTGTTATAACTAAAACAAAATGCGGCAATTCAATAGGCGAGTACGCCATGACGGACTTGACCATCAATAAGACAATGTACAGGAATTAACGTAGTGCTGCAATTTGTATTAAACGGTCCTGTCGTCCTTTCTACAATACACAGAAACAGGCCCGGGTTTTTTTAATAGTTGGATAGCGCTATTCATGAGAAAAATCACCAACCAGGATGATAAGTATTTGAGAAACCGACACCTTTATGCATTATATAGTGAGATACCCAGTGAATAGCACTGTTTACCTTACGAACAGCTAGCGCTGAAGGCACTTTTCTCCTACAGTATGTCTTCTAATACCTCCAAACTGAACATTATTTTCTTGTGTTTACGTACCTCAAGTGGGCGTTGCTTTAATTTCTAATATTGTTCAATAATCTAAGAAGGCGTACAATGCTCGAAAAGGAGAAATCTACTTAAAGAACACGAGTGTGAAACCTGTCGCGTTTACAGTTTACCTTTATGTAAACCCGTGGGATCTTACTTTTTCTTTTCTTTTCTCTAGGAGCTCCCATTCCTACGTCGCATTTCTCCAGCCACAGCCTGGCACCCTTCAGTGAACATCCCCTCCGTCACAGAGTGCTGGAATCACCATGGCAACCGCGAAGTACAATTCCAGGATACCCGTATCCCCACAGTTCTGGCATTTCTACAGATGGTCTTACTCCTCCTGTTCACTCTGGATATCTTCCCCTGAGTGGAATGCAGGATCCGCCACAACAGATAGTTCAGCCCCAAAATACAACGCCCTGTGATTTGAATCTCGAAGGTTCCGCAGTCACTTACCCGCAAGAAATCCCGGGATTTCTTCCCCCACATGGAATGCAAGGAGCGCGTCTTCACGGATTGCAACCACAAAGTACGATGTCAGACGATCCATATCTCATTGGTCCTGGCGAATCAACCCATACCCACTCCACAGTTAATTTGGAAAGTCTCCTCCCTCATGAAACGATGAGATCCCCGCAGTATGGATTTCATTTGCAAAGTGCAAGTCCAAGTTATCCGCATCTTCAATTTAGTGGTCCTGTTACGTCTTCAGTTACGCAGCCGCCAGTAATCCCCGGATATTCTTACCCGTACGGAAACCCCATGAGGGCCCCACTGCAGGCAAAGCAACCGTTTAGTGCAATTTCAGGTGATCCGCATTTTAGTGGTCCTGTTACGTCTTCAGTCACGCACCCGCCAGTAATCCCCGGATATTCTTACCCGCACGGAAACCGCATGAGAGCCCCACTGCAGGCATCGCTACCGCAGAGTGCAAGTCCAGGTGATCCGCATCTTAGTGGTCCTGTTACATCTTCAGTCACGCATCCGCCAGTAACCCCAGGGTATTCTTACCCGTACGGAAACTGCTTGACAGCCCCTCAACAGGCACCGCAGCCGCGAAGTGCGAGTCTAGGTGATCCGCATTTTAGTAGTCCTATTACGTCTTTAGTCACGCAGCCTCCAGTAATCCCAGGATATTCTTCCTACCCGTACGGAAACCGCATGAGAGCCCCACTGCAGGCACCGCTACCGCAAATTGCAAGCCCAGGTGATCCGCGTCTTGGTGGTCCAATGTCTTCCGTCATACACCCGCCAGTAATCCCAGGATATTCTTCCTACCCGTACGGAAACCGCATGAGAGCCCCACTGCAGGCACCGCTACCGCAAATTGCAAGCCCAGGTGATCCGCATCTTGGTGGTCCAATGTCTTCCGTCATACACCCGCCAGTAATCCCAGGATATTCTTCCTACCCGTACGGAAACCGCATGAGAGCCCCACTGCAGGCACCGCTACCGCAAATTGCAAGCCCAGGTGATCCGCATCTTGGTAGTCCAATGTCTTCCGTCATACACCCGCCAGTAATCCCAGGATATTCTTCCTACCCGTACGGAAACCGCATGAGAGCCCCACTGCAGGCACCGCTACCGCAAATTGCAAGCCCAGGTGATCCGCATCTTGGTGGTCCAATGTCTTCCGTCATACACCCGCCAGTAATCCCAGGATATTCTTCCTACCCGTACGGAAACCGCATGAGAGCCCCACTGCAGGCACCGCTACCGCAAATTGCAAGCCCAGGTGATCCGCATCTTGGTAGTCCAATGTCTTCCGTCATACACCCGCCAGTAATCCCAGGATATTCTTCCTACCCGTACGGAAACCGCATGAGAGCCCCACTGCAGGCACCGCTACCGCAAAGTGCAAGCCCAGGTGATCCGCATCTTAGTGGTCCAATGCCTTTCGTCATACACCCGCCAGTAATCCCCGGATTTCTTTCTCCGTCTGGTATGCAGAGGGGAAGTTCAGAAGTTCAACACGAACGAAATCCTTCGACTGAATCTGATACTCGGCCCAGTCAATAAGCGGCAATGAATTTCTTATGGTGTAAAATTGTATAAATTTTCCAATTTAAGCCCAATTTGTGCTGCAGTTATCTTTATAATATGTATTTATCACTGTTTGACTAAAAAAAATCGGTAATTCTTCAGTACAATTTGGCAGCGAACACAACACATTCTTTCGGATGAATCTAACGCAAGTTTCATAAGCAAGAATACTACAGTGTACAAAAATTCCCATGTTTAAATTCTCAGTTTTTCTCAGCTGTGAATTTCTTGTGTATGTATTATTGTATATAGTATTTATTAAAAGTTTTGGATTGAGAAAAACTGTAGTTCTGCTGTGCGATTTGTACTGTCTTTAAGGCTGGCATTGTTTCCCATTTTCCCCTTGTCATAGCATCCTTTGAGGGGGGATAGTATCCAGAAGATTTGGCGGCTTTTAAGTGAGAACTAATCACTAATCGTCTTACGCGGCACACTCTATGCGAAATGCTAAGAAAATTAATCGTAAGGAGTACTTCGAGCGTTCCGTGAAATTACTGATAGTTTTTCAAGCTTTATAGTAGTAGGAATACTCCAACAGTAGTACTCCTTTCCTTCCACGCCAGTCTCCAACTCAACGCTCGTCTGGAGCACGCTGTACGCACCCACTCCACCCTTCACTTATCCCTTTGTAATAGTGGGAATTCTCAAACAGTAGTACTCCTTTCCTTCCACGCCAGTCTCCCACTCAACGCTCGTCTGGAGCACGGTGTACCCACCCACTCCACCCTTCACTTATCCCTTTGTAATAGTGGGAATTCTCAAACAGTAGTACTCCTTTCCTTCTACGCCAGTCTCCCACTCAACGCTCGTCTGGAGCACGGTGTACCCACCCACTCCACCCTTCACTTATCCTATGCCTTTAACTATGTTAGCAGAGGTGACAAACGTTCACAATAAAAAGTCTACAAATTTAAGTGATGATTTTCCATAGGTATGCATAATTTTACTCAAGTGCACAGCAATTTTAACGGAAAAAAGCTCAATACTTTAAGAACAATGGGCAGTTTGTTACGTTAGCTGAGTTTTTTATACACCCTTGCCGTAAACAGTAAATGAAATATCAGTCAATAAAACAAAGAAACAAACAGAAAAGAAAAAAAAAAAAACACCTCGAACGTTTGACGACCTTGGAGGCCCAGGCGAGCCTGTGGCCGGAAAAAAGAATTTCTCTTCTTTTTTATTGCATTCCCACTGACTGAAAATAATGTGGTTCAGTTTTGGGTTACTAAAGTAATACCATCATCTTTGTGAAGAAACGGAGGACCGATGGGAAACTGGGACGGTAACTGCACCATATTTGGCAAGTTAAGAATTGCGCCTGCGTTATCCTGTCGGTCACGGCAGAAGCGGATGTAGCATGAGTGGCATGCGTAAATCATCATAATCATTCCAAGAACGATGGCTCCACCGATGATTCCATGCACAAAATCATCATCGCCGTCTGTGGTTTGGCGAATTTGCGGTGTTTTGTTGGGTGGGGCGGTGGGTGTTGCCTTGACTGCGCCTGTGGAAAATATGAGCGAAATGGGTTCTAGCGAGTTCAATACGCATGCGCAGCTCTGTTCGTATGTGTACATTCTCGTCCTCAGGGCCCGTCGGTTTTTTTAAGTGGTCCTCGTAAGCCAACCGATGGGGTTGCTCTAATGACGAGAATGGCCGATGTGTAGGAGCGCCAGGGCGCTTGCAGAATATTGCATTTTTTGCAAAATCACGCAAAACTTTACAATATTTAGTTTAGGCAAGTACTTGTTCTTAACGAGAGATCCAGATTACAAGTATTGTAATTGCATCATTGTATAAATGTAAGTACCATCGTTTTTAGGCATTTCAGCGAAAACTAGTAGGTACTTAAATTGCCCTTTTCTTCTTCTTCTTCTTTTATTATTATTATTATTATTATTATTATTATTATTATTATTATTATTATTATTATTATTATTATTATCATTATTATTATTAATTAGTGCAGAAAATTCCAAAACTCAGAGCGAAAAAAATAAGGTACGAAACGAATATTTCGTCCGAATCACTCAGACTTCATCAGCGTTGAGAGGATTTTAACTTGCTGGTAGGTCCAGTCCCTCAGCCATATCCGGGGGGGGGGTTCCTTTGTTGAATAGCAATGGCCTCCTTCACTCTGCTCTTGATGGTGTTGTTTTCGTCAGATAGACTTTTACATTGTGTGGGTTGATGTTGTGACCTGTGGCCTGGTAATGCTCGAAAAAGGCAGAATATTAGGGGACTGGTGTTCTTTGATCCGGGGACAAGGGAAGGGACCTGGCGGTTTGGCCAATGAATGTAATTGTCCGAACAACACCATCAAGCGCAGAGTCAAGGAAGCCATTGCCATTAAACAAAGGAGACCCTTCCTGAATAGATATGAGGGCCTGGACCTGCCACCAATTCAGTACAGACCTACGTGTAACAAAGAGCCAAAGCGACATTTTGCCTTAAAATTCGATCTGCTTTTGATAAGCTCTTGGCTATTTTGGCATTTTGTAGCCAAAAGAGCTAGAGGGACTAGATTGATTATTTTAGTTTGTTGCACGAGTTGAAGTAACTGTGACTTAAAAAACAAATACAGAACTATCGTGGCTACATCAAGGTGTCAGTCTATTATGTACTCCAAAGAGAAGACGTAGCACTTAACTCCATGAATCAACTTACATATTGAGTTCTCGAGTTTCATTCATAACGGTTCTATTCTTTCCACTGCTGTTTCAGGACAGAAAAAAAAACAACCAAAAAGGCTGGGCAAATCTTCGAAAAGTATAATTACTATTGCAAACGGGCAATGTTTTGTTTCAAAGAAGTTTAAAAAATCTATTCTGCACCGAACATGAATGATATTTCTTTTTCCTGTCACTTATTAGGTAAAAAGTGTGAAAAATCATGCAATGTTTTTTTCAAAAAGCGGTTACTTCCTCGGATGGACTTTTTGATAATTAATATAGAATAACAACGAGAGTCTAAAGCTTAAAAATAACCATTTGCAAGTCGATAGGTTTATAAGTGAACAAAAATACAGTAAAGAAAACAAGAAATAAATGTTTGTAAATTGTGTTCTTTTTCTAATCGGACAAAAAATTTCCGTTAAAACAAAAACAAAATTCGAACACTTTATCGTCCCAGCACTTCAAATCAATCATTGTAAATAAAAAAAAAATGTTATAGCACGCACCACTTTTATCGGCGTCAATCCCTGCTAGCAGTAGCATATGCAGAGTAAAACTCGCTCCATTTACCAGCAAAGACAAGAATCCTTTGACGAACTTATTCATGGTAAAAGAAATTACTCTATTCTGCTGATAAGGACAACGCCGTTAGTTCCAACACGGTTGGCATCAACTGATTGACTGTGAGTCATTCAAGTATCTGATCAAATTGCCGTGGTACAGTGAATGCTAAGAATGAATATTATTTTACTGCCTTACTTCAACGAGCCTTTAAAATGCTCATGTTACGTATCCCAGTAAAGAGGGGGGAGGGGGAGGTGGGGATAGATCTCATTATCAGTATCCCGTATTAAGATGATTGTGACCCAGTATTTGGGTGAAATGTTTTGCTCAGTATTCCAGGTTTTCCCCAGTTTTCTCCATTTCAAAAACCAGAAGTATCTCCATGTTCTATTCAAAAGCAATAAAAAAGGAAAATCTATATAGTATTGCCAGCATAATAGACAAAAAACAACAAAAAAACCCATGAGAGAGACACAACATGGCAGGATGCAAGAACCCAGAGTAAAAATGCCGAGTTTATAGGCTACCTCAATACTATGATTCAGACTGACAGAGTTCACATGTCTCCCCATTGCTGTACTATGTTTGCACAAGGTGAGACACACAAAAGAAAATCAAATCAGCTTGCCCAAAGAGCAAGAAAGTAACTCAGTTTACTAGCCTCTGGTGGGGCTCCAAGAAGCTAGCCCAAACTGTATTGTCTGTTATTTTTCTTAACAAGCCATGAAACTTTGCTTTACCATTGGGCTACTTGTAAAGAAAACAACACAAAAGTCCAACTTATGTTTTGCCAGCCCTTCATTGTGGAAGAATTTTTACTTGGTTCAAGTTAACATGTTAAAATGAATGCTAGGAACATGTTAACAAATTAAAAGAACTCTGGGTATAAGCTTCGGCAAAGTGAATTCAGTTAATTTCTGCTTGTTGCAGTAAACTGTCTGCCTATCGTTGGCTCCTCAGTTATCGTAGAGACTACAATAACATTTTCAGTAGATTAAACCTCAAAGAAGGTACCCAGTATATCAAGATATTGAAGTGTATTCCAAGTTATTCTTTTTCTTTGTCAAAATCAATTTTGCATCAGTTTATGATTATTTTTTGCCGTGAGGATCGTTAGACTGCAAGATACCTGTCAACCATATTAAGCAGAGTCCTTCACACAACAACAGGGCTGTGTTCCAGCAGTGCTGGATGACCCTGGCTGGTGACGTAAGCTATTCACAAAAGAAACATGCTATGCTCCCCGTATTCCATAGTTTTAGAGCTTTAGCGATCCCTATGATTGAAGATTACAGTTGCTGTCATTTGCAAGAAATATCAGGCAACAATGTTGTGATATTATTTCATCAGAATGTTCAATATTGCTACCCCAGGAATTGACTTAACGGTGCAAGAACATTGCTGAACATCCAACAACTAGCATTACTAGGGTCTAACAAAACTAGTTTTTTTAATTTTACCAAATATTTTTGGTATTTGTTGCTGACCAACAATAACTATTGTTACCCAGAATTGTTGGAATGGTTTTTCTTCTGAGCATGTATCTGTATAAGTAGATCTATTGAAATTTAACAGACTATAAAGATGACATGCTTCAAATTTTAACTACAGTATTAACAATGGTAAATACTGTAAACATGCAACGTTTCAGACTTTCATACTAGTTACCATTTTTATACTAAGTAATCACAAAAAGAAATCCAGTTTCTAGTAACAAAAATTGTTCATTTTTAATTGTGACTCATACTAGTTACTGGTAAGTATGATTCATGACAATGTTCTTCACAATTTACCCATTTTAGCAGTGCAAAATATGCTAAGATTCCAGCAGTCCGATAGTAATCCCTTTGGCATGACTTTAAAGGTACTCAGAATGTTCTGCCGTTATTTGTACTGTTGAAAAAAATTGTCATAAAACTGTCGAAGAGAGTATTTTGACAATCAAACATGCCATCTAGAAAGAGCAATTTGTAAATAGGTTATCATCTGAATGCAAACATCTCTTATCTTACTTGAATTCTAAATGAATGAGGCATCTCTGATGTTTAACTCTGTTGACAAATCCTAGTGTTTATTCCTGTTTTTCTGAACACAAATCTTGTAGTGTCTTTCTTCTTCTCTTTGCATCTTCTTGGTTTCTCCTTCTTTTTCTTAAATCCTGTAATAAAGAAAGGAACAATATTTAAAGATCCATAAATGTTGCATGAGTAAGACCTGTCTCCTTTGGAGACATCATGTTCTTAGCATCATGATTACTACATGCAGCCTTGCCTGTCATCCCAGCAAATATAGTCAGGTATAAAACTAACAATATTAAATTATTATTGCAATAAAGTGTGGATCAGAATTGGCAAGTAGCCTGTGTAGCAACCATTTCGGCCGTAGTTATTACTCATCCACTTGAGTTATTGTGAAAGCTCTTGCAGATGTGCAATAACTTGCATGGAAATGCTTACTACGTGGGCTAATTAAAGAGTCAATAATTTTATTATTATTGTGATCAGAGATGGTACACATGATTGGTAGTTGGGTCAGTATACTGCCACTCTCCCTTTACTTTAACATGTAAGAATTTGGTGAGGTTTTACTCTCAGACCTGCTGCTTATACCTAATACGTGCACAGAGATAGTTATTTAAGACTCCATACAAATCCTCTAAAATTGGCCTTCAAAGGATTTGCATGCAGTTGTCAGAACATAAGGATGCTACAATCCTCGCCAAAAATCCCTGAAACACCTATGCACGTTTTTTTCCCCCTGTAATGTTGAGATGTTATTGCAAAGTTGCGTGGCTACAACAACATTGCAAAAGGGAGGGGGGAAACAAAAGGGAGCAGAATTTTCCAAAGCGTTTCAAGGTTTTTGTCTAAGATTGTCTGAAGTGGCGGGAAATTTTCGGAGCATGCGCAAGAAATGCCAAATAAGACTTAAACATTTTTAGTGGTGACTACACGCCTGCCTTGCATCTGTTGTAATGATGATGTACACGTTTGTTGAAGTTCGATAAATTATGTGAATTTTTTTTCTGAATGTGAGAGGAGAAGGTGAAGTGTCTAAAGAGAAGAGTTGTGTTGAAAAGAAATTTTCACTTGAAAGGGAGTGAGTGTATTCGAGCAGAATTTGCAGTTTTGGTCAGCTGTTCTGTCACATTAGAACAGTGCAAACCATTTTTTAAGCTACAAAACACACATTTGAAACAGAATAAGAGCAAAAAACAATGGTAAACCATGGCGTTAACACAGGGGGTTAACTGATGACTGTTTACATTACGCAACAGATGCATCACGGTTAATATAGCCCGGCTCAAGATAAATTTATCTTGAGTCACTCAACGAGTCATAGCCCAATTAAACAAAAGAAAGGAACTTAAAGGACTTAAAGGTAAGCCGCGACGTATGGGTTATCCATCGAGTTTTATCACATTTTTTCTTCTCTATACCGCAGGTATTAAGAATTGTATTTTTCACTTCCATTTTGTCAGTTCTGTGAAAAATTACTTTTCTCTTGCATTTGGCATGCAAGTCTCCACTTACTAATTAAAATAATAATGTTCACTATTGGATTTAAATCAGTTCTCATTGATATCATGTCTTGGACAATTCTGCATTGACTGCATTGGGTCCGCTGTTGGAAATTAGTAACGTTGGCCAAACCCTTGTCTTCTAAGTTAGCTCCCTGTTCTGAATAAAGTTGGTATTGTAATTTTTTCTCCTTGAAATCGAGAAACAGTTCTCGAAAATTTGAGCAGTAAAGATTGCCAAGAAAGAAATTCTCGTCATACATTTAAAGCCCTTAAAATCAAAACACCTTACGCTATAGGTCACGCTTGCTGTTTCTTCAAGCATGCCGCCACGTCTGAATAGCGTGTAATGATAACCTGATGGCCTTTTACACCTCACACAATCCTCGCCAAAAATCCCTGAAACACCTATGCACGTCCCTTTCCCCCTGCAATGTTGAGATGTTATTGCAAAGTTGCGTGGCTACAACAAAATTGCAAAAAGGTGGGGGAAAATAAAAGGGAGCAGAATTTTCCAAAGTGTTTCAAGGTTTTTGTCTAAGATTGTAGTAACTCCACAGGAAAAAATAACAGATTCCCATTTTTGGATATTTTAGGGTATTTAAAGAATACACACAAAAAAACCAAATTTGGCAAAGTGAGACAAGTCCCAACCAGGGAATTCCCAACCAAGTTCCCTGGTTGGGACTTGTCTCACTCTACCAAATTTGGGATTTTTGTGGGTATTCTTTAAAATCCTAAAATGTGTGGTTCCAGAAAATATCCATACCCCCCCCACGGATGGTTAATGGAAATTCCTAGGGGGTGGGGGGGCTAAAGGGTAGAATTTTCCGAGGGGTACAGGGGGTGCCCACGAGAATAATTTTCTACAGGGTTGTAAAAGACGCGATCGATCATACGAGACATACTTAAGTATATGTGGATTATTTTGATTTGTAGCACAACAAAAATTAGAAGTAGATGCCCTTTCGAGAAAAAAAACTTCAAGATGTTTGTCTCAAACGTCGATCGTCTTCTTTGCTGGGAGTTCGCTATCATCTCCGCTTTAACGATTTGTCCACACGTTCTAACGATTTGTTCTAACGCTCTAACGGATCGCTCTTACGATCTAACGGTTGATTCTAAACAGCTAACGGTCGGTCCGTCCAACGTTTGACTTTGACGAAGTCTTTAAATAAATATCGTCCTTCGGGCAAATCGATCGCAATTCTCAACAGGTTACTTCTCCGGGAATAAATTCTAGCACATCGATTAATAATAATTTCTTTATGTCGAACATGTATCTAGATTGTGGACTCGACTGCAGATAGTCTGACAAAAACTTACGCTAATCGAGAACAAACGTCGTCTAACTCGGCGATATATTTCTCGAGCTTTGTGTATTAAAACAACTTTATGCAAATTTCTGTTGACATTCAGTGAGCTCGTCGCGACAAAGCGTTGCGTGACGACCCAAATGAGACCTTTGCTGTATTTTATTATTGACTTCTAATAGAGTACCGTTGAAGGCAAGCTGTTTGTCCAACAGACCTTTCGCCAAATCAACTTTTGCCCGAAATAATAACGATCTGTTCCTTCTTTGTGGAGAAGACTTTCGATCACGTGCTAGGCAACGGAATAGATCATGTTTCACTGATGTTCATTTCTGAATATGAATCGATGCAAATATGGGACGCAAAATGAATGTTTGCATATTTTGCTCTTTCTTAACCCAAATAGGTTTTTTTGTAATTCCTGAGATTTGTTTAACTGCAAGTGTAATTCATTCAAAGTTAAACTTAATTACAAACATCGAGAGATCGACTTT
>CALNXI010002173.1:4187-19187 GCA_942486025.1 Porites evermanni
ATTAAAAGGTCACTTGTTTTTCAGTCAGTTCAAGACCCCAGATACAAAGCCAGTGAGAGAGTTGTCAATGACATTATCTATCAGGATGTCACTGCTTTCATTCATGAGATTGCTCTAGCGGTGTTTTATTCTCAAGGTTCAAGGTGAGATATTTTTCATCAAATATATGTAATATTTTTCATTCATTTGCTTGTACATTTACTTGAGTAGAGAGACTTACATTTAAAGATTGCTTCCAACTGCTCCATTGTTACTATCACCTTTTCAATGCAAAAAAAGTACCACAAAAAAGTATTACTCAGTAGCTTTCACTTGAATGGTCAGGATTTCATCCTCAGACTCAAAAGTTAAAACCACCTTGTACAGCGTAATACACAGTACCAGGGGAGAAACATAGACTACGAACAGTCTCTATTTTTCCTTAGTCGGTCGAGCAAAACGCGCACGAGTATGGTAGAAAATGGGGTAGTTTCTTGCTGTTGCAGACGGGTGCAATCAACAAATGACGTAATACAAAAGATTGAAAAGACACTTAACAATACCCACACCACAACCTGAAAAACACCTGAAAATGGCCACGCACATGGCCAAAGCGCACGAGATGTCACACTTAAGAATCTGATAGTTTCTTGGTCTTGAAGAGATTGAAAAGACACCAAACAGTGCCCACACCACAACACAAAGAAACACCTGAAAATGGCCACCCACGAGATGTCACGCTTAAGAATCTTTTTGTTTTTCAACAGCTCTCTGTCCAGAAGAGATCCTGCCGTAAGAGTGTCTGCTGATATCATTAATGAGGTTGTCAAGGAGTCTGCGACTCAAATCATACAGTCTGTAGTGGATGAAATGGTCAGAGATCACATGACTGTAATAAAGACTGGTGATTGGCTGGAGGACTTCATTTTGGAAGCAATAGGACCCATGCTTCCTAGAGTGGTAGGGACATCTTTTCTTTTTTCTATGAATTAATTAATTTATTAATTTATCTATTTACTTATTTATTTATTTGTTTGTTAAGTCGATTTTTACCTGCCTCTAGGAGGTGTTTTCACCTATCTGTTCAAACTCACCAATATCCGCAAATGTTTGGAACATCCTCAGTCTACATCTTTGTAAATCTTCCTTGATATTTTGTATCTTTACAAAATGCATTCAGCTGTAATAACTGTCAATTTGCTTGAGATGTTGATATATTGAACTTACAGGAAAAAGAGAGAAAAATTCCAACCCCCTGACACACCATCAGACATTTTGGAAATAAAAAACTAACGAAATAAAACCATTCGTAGTTTTCAAATTCACCAAGGCTGTTCTCTAGCAAAGCAAGATGGCTCCTGGCTCCTAACGTTTGCCTCTAGGTGTCCAAAAAATCTTAGTTCTGTTTTCACAGAAATTGTATACTTTGCACCCTGGAATTCATATGTTCAGAGCACTAGACTCCATTCATATTGGAGCACGGTCTTGTTGATCACTGATGTTCATTTTGTTATATTGTCTTCTTAGTTTAGCAGACTACTTCTTTCTTTAGCCATATTAATTTAGACCAAAACTTGTGCTGTAGGTTTTTGAAGCGATACAGCAATCTCAAGATGATTCACTTATTAACAGCATTATTGACGAGGTTATGGAACCTCAGCTAAGACAAGTTATTATTGAGGCGTGGCGCGATGTGGCTGATGTCAATCGAAGTAAACAGGTCAAAAAGGTAACTGATATAACCTGTATATTGCCTTCTCCGTCCCCACCCCCACCCCTTATTATACTACACAATAAAAGAGCATAGGCCTGCATATTCATGATGGAACTCAACGTTAGTGGATACATTGGGGAGCTTAAGCAACAGCGACGGCGACGGAGGTGCTTACGAAAACGTCACGTAAAAAGTTAATCCGTGGTGCTTCAAATTTTATCAAGCTTATTCCACAAAATGTTGGCGAATTGGTTTGGAGTTGAATTCTAAACAACTGTATCGAAGTTCAAGGAAAAAAGAATGTCATTTTCTCGTGTTCCCGTCCTCCAAAAAAAGTGAAAGTAGGGAGTTTCGTGCTATAGTTGTGCAGTGACAGGAAAGAAATGTACAAAAACTGTGATGCACGTGCATAGTTGTTGTTTCGCTTATCTAAACCTATTGCTTTCTTGCTTTTCTCATTGCCACCGCCGTCATCGGTCCTTAAATCTCCCTCTTACCTGTAAATGACCGCAAAATCACAGCCTCATGTCTGACAAATATGTCTCCGAAGCATTAAATCAGACGTTAAAAACAGCGAAACTGAACTTTTAATCTTATTCAAGGTTGTCCATCTGTGCTATTCTCTGTAGTTATACCTTCTTTTAATGTTTCAAACGTTTGTTCTTTATTTTTCATTCAATATCGTAACATTTTTTTTTTGGCCACTGTTTCAAGTTTGATAAATTTCTCAACACCTCTTCTCAGTATCAGGGGCAGTGTAGCAAAGACAGATCTCACCATTATCGCCCAGGTTGAAATCCCATATTTGGTTTCACTTTGTTGTTGCCGGTTCTCTCCCTTACTCAGAGAGGTTTTTCACCGGGTACTCCGGTTTCATGTTCTCTAAAAACCAACATATCCAAATTTGAATTCGACCACGAATCAGGTAGACAAAGAACCACTGTTTGGATGTGCTACCTTTTTATTGTTATTTGTTTATTTATTTTTTGTAAAGAACCTTCTTCCCCTATTCTCCCATCCATGTGCAACTTGTTCCCACACTCCCTTTGGGTGATAGGACGACTAGGGTGACAAAGGTGACTTGGGTAACAAAGGTAACTTGGGTGACTTGAGTGATTAGGGTGACTAGGGTGACTTGGGTAACTTGGGTGATTACGGTAACTTGGGTGTTCAGGCTGACTTAGGTGACTTGGTTGACTTGGGTTACAAGGGAGACTATGGTGACTTGGGTCACTAGGGAGACTTGGGTTACTGTGGTGACTTGGGTGACTAGTTTAACTTGGGTAACTAGGGTGACTTGGGTTCCTTGCATTACTCGGGTGACTAGGGTGACTTGGGTGATTAGGGTGACTTGGGTGATTAGGGTGACTTAGGTTAGTAGGGTGACTTGGGAGACTATCTTGGGCGATTACGGTGACTTGGGTCAGTAGGGTGACTAGGGTTACTTAGTTGACTACGGTAACCTGGGTGATTAGAGTGACATGGGTGACTAGGGTGACTACGGTAACTAGAGTGACTACAGCGACTAGGGGGACTAGGGTGACTTGGGTGATTAGGGTGACTTGGGTGACTAGGGTAACTTGGGTGACTAGGGTAACTTGGGTGACTGGGGTGACTAGGGTGACAAGGGTGACTGAAGTGACTAGGGTGACTAGGGTGACTTGGGTGACTTGGGTCACTAGGGTGACTTAAGTGACAAGGGTGATCAGGATGCCTGGGGTGACTAGGGTGACTTGGGTGACTAGAGTGACTTGGGTGACTAGGGTGACTTGGGTGATTAGTGTGACTGGGTAGACTAGGCTAACTTGGGTGACTAGGGTGACTTCGGTGACTTGGATGACTAGGATGAGTAGGATGTACTTGGGTGTCTAGGATGACTTGGATGACTAGGGTGACTTGTGTGACTGGTGTGACTGGGGTGACTACGGTGACCATCATCACTGTTCCACCATGACTGTTCCTGTGGAACAGTCATGGTGGAACAGTCATGCTGCAACACTAATACTCAAACAGTGATGGTGGAACGGTAATGGTGGAACAGTCGTAGTGGAACAGTCATGGTAAAACATTCGTGGTGGAACAGTAATAGTGGAACAGTAACAGTGGAACAGTAATGTTGGCACAGTCATAGTGGAATAGTCATGGTGAAGCAGTGATAGTGGAACAGTCACCGTGGAACAGTAATGGTGGAACAGTAATAGTGGAACAGTCATGGTGGAACACTTGTGATGGAACAGTAATATTAATTGAACAGTCATGGTAAAACATTCGTAGTGGAACGGTAATAGTGGAACAGTAACAGTGGAACAATAATGTTGGCACAGTCATAGTGGAACAGTCATGGTGAAGCGGTGATAGTGGAACAGTCACGGTGGAACAGTCGTGCTGCAACAGTAATAGTGGAACAATCATGGTGGAACAGTCATCGTGGAAAAGTCATGATGGAAGTGTAATAGTGGAACAGTAATGGTGAAACAGTCATGGTGGGACACTCGTGGTGGAAGAGTAATAGTGGAACACTAACGGTGGAACAGTCATAGTGGAACACTCGAGGTGGAACAGTAATAGTGGAACAGTCATAGTGAAACGGTGATGATGGAACCGTCATGGTAAAACAGTGATGGTGGAACAGTAAGTCATAGTGGAACAGTAATGGTCGAACAGTCATGGTGGAACACTTGTGGTGAAAAAGTAATAATGGAACAGTAACACTGCAATAGTAATGGTAGAACAGTCATGATGGATCAGTGATGGTGGAACCGTAATGGTGGAACAGTAATGGTTGAACAGTCATGCTGCAACAGTAATAGTCAAACAGTGATGGTGGAACAGTAATGGTGGAACAGTGACGGTGGAACAGTCATCGTGGAACAGTCATGGTGGAAAACTCATGGTGAAACAGTAATTGTGGAACAGTAATGGTGAAAAAGTAATGGTGGAACAGTCATGGTAGAACAGTCATAGTGGAACTCTTGGTAGAACAGTAATAGTGGAACAGTCAAGGTAGAACAGTGATGGTGCAATAATCATCATAAAATAGTGATTGTGGAACAGTAATGGTGAAACAGTCATAGTGGAACAGTATTGTAAAACAGTCATGGTAGAACAGTGACGGTGGTACAGTAATGTTGCAACAGTAATGGTGGAAGAGTCATAGTGGAACAGCGATGGTGGAACAGTCATAGTGGAACAGAAGTAGTAGAACAGTGATGGTGGAACAATCATGGTGGAACAGTCATGGAGGTACAGTCATCCTTAAATAGTTATGGTGGAACAGTCGTGGTGGAACAGTAATGGTGGAACAGTCATGGTGGAACAGTAATAGGGGAACAGTGACGGTGGAATAGTAATGGTGCAACAGTCATGGTGCAACAGTAATAGTGGAACAGTGACGGTGGAACAGTAATGGTGGAACAGCCATGGGGAATAGTCATGGTGGAACAGAAAAAGTGGAACAGTGACGGTGGAACACTGACGGTGGAACAATCATGGTGGAACAGTCATCGTGGAATAGTAATAGTGAAACAGTAACTGAAACAGAAACGGTGAAACATTGATAGTGGAACAGTCGTAGTGAAACAGTCATGGTGGAAAAATGACTGTGAGAAAGTCATTGTGGAAAAATAATAGTAGAACAGTAATAGTGGAACAGAGACAGTGGAACGGTCATGGTGGAACAGTCATGGTGGAACAGTGACGCTGGAAGAGTCATGGTGAAACACTCATCATGGAACAGTAATAGTGCAACAGTCATGGTAGAACAGTCATAGTTAAACAGTCATGGTGGAACACTCGTGGTGGAACAGTAATAGTGGAACAGTCATGGTGGAGCAATGATGATGAAATAGTCATTGTAAAACAGTGATAGTGGAACAGTAATGGTGGAACAGTCATAGTGGAACAGTCTTGGTGGAACAGGAATAGTAGAACAGTGATGGCCCAGTAATGGTGGAACAGTCATAGTGGAACAGTCATAGTGGAACAGTCATGGTGGAACAGGAATAGTGGAACAGTAATGGTGGGACAGTAATGGTGGAACAGTCATAGTGGAACAGTCATGGTGGAACAGTCATAGTAAAACAGTCATGGTGGAACACTAGTGGTGGAACAGTAATAGTGCAACAGTAACGGTGGAACGCTAATGGTGAAACAGTCATTGTGGAACAGTCATGGTGGAACGGTGATAGTGGAACAGTAATAGTGGAAGAGTTATGGTGGAACAGTCATGGTGGAGCAAACATAGTGGAACAGTCATGGTGGAACACTCCTGGTGCAACAGTAATAGTGGAACAGTCATAGTCAAATAGTGATGGTGGAACAGTGATGCTGTAACAGTAATGGTGGAACAGTGGTAGTGGAAAAGTAATGGTGGAACAGTCATGGTGAAACAGTCATAGTGGAACAGTCATGGTGGAACACTCGTGGTGGAACAGTCATAGTCAAAGAGTGATGCTGGAACAGTGATGCTGGAACAGTCATGGTGGAACACTCGTGGTGGAACAGTAATAGTGGAACAGTCATGGTGGAGCAATGATGATGAAATAGTCATCGTAAAACAGTGATAGTGGAACAGTAATGGTGGAACAGTCATAGTGGAACAGTCATGGTGGAACAGGAATAGTAGAACAGTAATGGTGGGACAGTAATGGTGGAACAGTCATAGTGGAACAGTCATGGTGGAACAGTCAGTAAAACAGTCATGGTCCAACACTAGTGCTGGAACAGTAATAGTGCAACAGTAACGGTGGAACGCTAATGGTGGAACAGTCATCGTGGAACAGTCATGGTGGAACGGTGATAGTGGAACAGTAAAAGTGGAAGAGTTGTGGTGGAACAGTCATGGTGGAGCAAACATAGTGGAACAGTCATGGTGGAACCTTCCTGCTGCAACAGTAATAGTGGAACAGTCGTAGTGAAAGAGTGATGGTGGAACAGTGATGCTGGAAAAGTAATGGTGGAACAGTGGTAGTGGAAAAGTAATGGTGGAACAGTCATGGTGAAACAGTCATAGTGGAACAGTCATGGCGGAACACTCTTGGTGGAACAGTAATGATGGAACAGTAACGGTAAAACACTAATGGTCAAACAGTCATGCTGCAATATTAATAGTGGAACAATGACAGTGGAACAGTTATTTTAAAACAGTCATGGTGGAATAGTAATAGTAGAAGAGTGAGGGTGGAACAGTAATGGTGAAAGGGTCATGGTGGAACTGTGATGGTGGAACAGTGACAGTGAAACAGTCATGGTAGAACAGTGATGGTGGAACAGACATAGTGGAACAGTCATGGTGGAACACTCCTGGTGCAACAGTAATAGTGGAACAGTCATAGTGAAAGAGTGATGGTGGAACAGTCATGGTGGAACAATGATGGTGGAACAGTAATAGTGAAACATTGATGGTGGTACAGTCATGGTGGAACACTGATGGTGGAACAGTCCTGGTGGAACAATTATGGTGGAACAGTCATAATGGAACAGAAATAGTAGAACAGTGACGGTGGAACAGTCATGATTTAACAGTCATGGAGGTACAGTCATCCTTAAATAGTTATGGTAGAACAGTCATGGTAGTGATGGTGGAACAGTCATCGTGGCACAGTCATTGTGGAACAGTCATCGTTGAGCAGTAATAGTGTAAGAGTGACAGTGGAATGGCAATGGTTAAACAGTGATAGTTGAACAGTCATGGTCGAACAGTGATGGTGGAACAGTCATGGTTGAACAGTGATTGCTGAATAATGATCATAAAACAGTGATTGTGGAACAATAATGGTTAGACAGTCATAGTGGAACAGTAACTGTGGAACAGTCACTGTGGTACAGTAATGTTGCAACAGTAATGGTGAAACAATAATGGTGGAAAAGTCATGGTTGAACAGTCATGGAGGTACAGTCATCCTTAAATAGTCATGGTGGAACAGTGATGGTAGAGCAGTCATCGTGGAACAGTCATTGTGGAACAGTCATCGTCTAATGGTAATAGTTTAAGAGTGACAGTGGAACAGCAATGGTTAAACAGTGATAGTTGCAACAGTCATGGTCGAACAGTGACGTTATAATAGTAATGGTGGAACAGTCATGGTGGAACAGTAATAGTGGAACAGTGATGGTGGATCAGTAATGGTGGAACAGTCGTGGTGCAACAGTGATAGTGGAACAGTGACGGTTGAACAGTAATAGTGGAACAGTCATGGTGGAACACTCATGCTGCAACAGTAGGGTTGACCATCATCACTGTTCCACCATGACTGTTCCCGTGGAACAGTCATGGTGCAACAGTAATGCTGCAACACTAATAGTCAAACAGTGACGGTGGAACGGTAATGGTGGAACAGTCGTAGTGGAACAGTCATGGTAAAACATTCGTGGTGGAACAGTAATAGTGGAACAGTAATGTTGGCACAGTCATAGTGGAACGGTCATGGTTGAACAGGAATAGTGGATCAGTGGCGGTGGAACAATAATTGTGGAACATCATAGTGGAACAGTAATAGTTGAACAGTCATTGTGGAACACTCGTGGTGGAACAGTAATAGTGGGACAGTCATGGTGGAACAGTGATGGTAAAATAGTCATCGTAAACAGTAATAGTCGTGGTGAAAGTCATGGTGGAAAAATGATGGTGAGACAGTCATTGTGGAAAAATAATGGTGGAACAGTAATAGTGGAACAGTGATGGTGGAACGGTTATGATGGAACAGTCATGGTGGAACAGTGACGCTGGAAGAGTCATGGTGGAACATTCATCGTGGAACAGTAATAGTGGAACAGTGACGTTGGAACAGTAATGATAGAAGAGTTATAGTGGAATAGTCATGGTGAAACAGTCTTGCTGGAACAGTCATGGTGGAACAGGAATAGTGGAACAGTGACGTTGGAACAGTAATGGTGGAAGAGTCATAGTGGAAACATGGTAAAACAGTCTTGGTGCAACAGTCATGGTTGGAACAGCAATAGTGGAACAGCAACAGTGGAGCAGTGATGGTAGAACAGTCATAGTTGAACAGTCTTGGTGGAACACTCGTAGTGGAACAGTAATAGTAGAACAGTCATGGTTGAACGGTGATAGTGGAACAGTAATATTGGACGGTTGTGGTGGAACTGTTATGGTGGAACAGACATAGTGGAACAGTCATGGTGGAACACGCCTGGTGCAACAGTAATAGTGGAACCGTTATAGTGAAAGAGTGATGGTGGAACAGTAATGGTGGAACAGTACTAGTGGAGCAGTCATGGTGGAAAAGTCATGGTGGAACAGTAATAAAGGAACAGTCAAAGTGGAACAGTGATTGTGGAATAATCATCATAAAACAGTGATTGTGGAACAGTAATGGTGAAACAGTCATAGTGGAACAGTATTGAAAAACCGTCATGGTGGAACAGTGACGGTGGGACAGTAATGTTGCAACAGTAATGGTGGAAGAGTCATAGTAGAACAGCGATGGTGGAACAGTCATGGTGGAACAATAATGGTGGAACAGTCATGGTGGAACAGAAATAGTTGAACAGTGACGGTGGAACAGTCATGGAGGTACAGTCATCCTTAAATAGTTATGGTAAAACAGTCATGGTGGAACAGTGATGGTGGAACAGTGATGGTGGAACAGTCATCGTGGAACAGTCATTGTGGAACAGTCATCGTTGAACAGTAATAGTGTAAGAGTGACAGTGGAACGGCAATGGTTAAACAGTGATAGTTGAACAGTCATGGTCGAACAGAGACGGTGGAACAGTTATGGTGGAACAGTGATGGCTCAATAATCATCATAAAACAGTGATTGTGGAACTATAATGGTGAGACAGTCATAGTGGAACAGTCAGTAATAGTGGAACAGTAATGGTGGAACACTCGTGCTGGAACAGTAACGGTGAAACACTAATGGTGGAACAGTCATGCTGCATCAGTAATAGTGGAACAGTGACAGTGGAACAGTAATTTTAAAACAGTCATGGTGGAATCGTAATAGTAGAAGAGTGAGGGTGGAACAGTGACAGTGAAACAGTCATCGTAGAACAGAGATGGTGGAACAGTAATGGTGGAACGGTAATTTTGGAACAGTAATGGTAGAACAATCATGGTAAAACAGTTATAGTGGAAAAGTCATGCTGGAACACTCGTGGTGGAACATTAATAGTGGAACAGTCATGGTGGAAAAGTCTTGGTGGAACTGTCATAGCGGAACAATCATGGTGGAACACTCGTGGTGGAAGAGTAATAGTGGAACACTAATAATGCAACAGTAATGGTGGAACAGTCATGGTGGAACAGTGACAGTGCAACAATAATCTTGGCACAGTCATAGTGGAACAGTCATGGTAGAACAGTAATGTTGAAACAGTTCATGGTGGAACAGTAATGGTGAAACGGTCATGATGGAACAGTAATGGTGAAACAGTGAAGGTGGAACAGTCATGCTGGAATAGTGACGGTGAAACAGTAATGGTGGAACAGCCATGGGGAACAGTCATGGTGGAACAGGGAAAGTGGAACAGTGACGGTGGAACACTGATGGTGGAACGGTCATGGTTGAACAGTCATGGTGGAACAGTCGTGGTGGAACAATAATAGTGGAACAGAAACGGTTAAAAAGTCATAGTGGAACAGTTGTAGAGAAAGAGTCATGGTGGAAAAATGACGGTGAAACAGTCATGGTGGAAAGATAATGGTGGAACAGTAATGGTGGAACAGTGACGGTGGAACGGTCATGGTTGAACAGTGACGCTGGAAGAGTCATGGTGGAACAGTCATCGTGGAACAGTAATAGTGAAACAGTGATGTTTGAACAGTAATGGTGGAATAGTGATAGTGGAACAGTCATGGTGAAATAGTCATGGTGGAACAGGAATAGTAGAACGGTGATGATGGAACAGTAATGGTGGAACAGAAAAAAATGGAACAGTAATAGTGGAACAGTCATGGTGCAACAGTCATGGTGAAACAGTTATGGTGGAACAGTGACGGAATGGTATCTAGGGTGACTGGGATGACTTGGGTGACTAGGGTTACTTGGGGGACTAAGTTGACTAGGGTGACTTGTGTTACTAGGGTGACTGGGATGACTAGGGTGACCTGGGTGACTAAGGTGACTTGGGAGACTAGGGTGACTTGGGTGACTTCGGTGA
Source organism: Porites evermanni (assembly GCA_942486025.1). Classification (NCBI taxonomy): domain Eukaryota; kingdom Metazoa; phylum Cnidaria; class Anthozoa; order Scleractinia; family Poritidae; genus Porites; species Porites evermanni. The sequence continues at coordinate 15,007 of CALNXI010002173.1, forward strand.
CTTGGGTGCCTAGGGAGAGCACCCAAGTCACCCTAGTCACCCAATTCATCCTGACTAGGGTGACTGAGGTGACTAGGGTGACTTGGGTGACTAGGGATACTCGGGCGACTAGGATGACTTGGGTGACAAGGGTGGCTTGGGTGAGTAGGATGACAAGGGTGACTTGGGTGCCAATGGTGACTTGGGTGACTAGGTTGACTTGGATGCCTAGGGTGACTGAGGTGGCTAGGGTGACTTGGGTGACTAGGGTGACAATGGTGACTACGGTTTCTTTGGTGACTAGGGTGGCAATGGTGACTTGGGTGACTTGGGTTACTTGGGTGACTAGGTTGACTTGGGTACCTAGGGTGACTGAGTTGACTCGGGTGACTTGTGTGACTTGGGTGCCTAGGGTGACTAGTTTAACTCTGGTGACTAGGGCGACTTGGGTGACTGAGGTAACTTGGGTGGCTAGGGTTTAATAAGAACTAAATTGGAGAATAGTATGATAGGAGTTGTGATCCATAATTCAGTTTCGATTCTACGATTATTTTTATTCTGGGGTCTCGTTTCACGCTCTTCCGATTCTTATTCTTGCTTGAAGAATCATGTAATCGGAGCGTTGTCTTTAATACAAGTTTTCTAAATCGCAGAATATTAAAATTAGATGAAATATGCAGTGCTAAATCTGAGAATTGTACCCCTAAATCGGTTATACTTTTTTCCGATTTAGCACTTTTTGCGCCGCTCTCGCCATTTCAACGAGGTTAGACTGTGAAGCGAGTGTGTGAATAAGTACTTTTTTCTGTTTCAGGTGTCGATATACGCTGAGGATCACCTTGTGGATGCTCTGTTTCTTCAACACCTTTTGAGTCAGTTGACGGGTGATAACTTGTCTCTGTATTTCAATGACTACACGGACCAGCTGTTAGATGGTGAGTCACTATACACCACACTCAAAAAGGATTTAACTATTGTAGGCACCATATCCGGCCATTTCGCTACAAAGCGTCTCGCTACAGGACGTTTTGCTACAGAGACGTCTCAGTTAGCCAAGGCTTTTTTATTCGCTACTCCCAAATTACCGTAGCTTTCTAGCGCGACATATTTCTGCTCGTCTCTTCTCGCCACCCAAAAGGTTACTTTTGGGGTGGAGGGAATTTGAAGCCTAAGTCTATGTTCACTCTAAACCGGACAGCTCCTATACCAGTATAGTGTGAACAACAATACGCAGAACTGGAAAAAGTCGTTCACACACGTCGAACATCGTCCCCAAGCGGTTGGCCGAGAGGGTCTGGTGCAGTAATTCCCAGTCCTCACTCCTGATTATTTACTTCCGGCTCAGTGGGTTCCAGTCCTTACTCCTACTTATTCACTTCCGCTACGGTCCGAATACCTGTTCATACTACACCGAAGTGTGGCACAGAACCTATCCGATATGGGACGCTTCACTTTCGAGATCGGCGCGTGGCAACTTCACTCCGTTACAGAAATCGCCGTTCTTAGATGTGAACACAAGCCCTATGCGGTATGATTGTCACTTCTGCCGGCGTAAGAGTCATCCGGTGTTGTGTAAACACAGCCTAATACACCTGATTGTAATTACAGGTCTGATCTGTGGTATGCTGACTCATCAGTACTTAGCTATAGGCGATGAACAAGAAGCAACACAAAGCAACGCAGGAGTGAAAGAACTTCATGAAGAAATATTTTGTGATGTGGTAAGAACAGCATTCTGTCTACAACGTTTAAAAAGGCTATGTCAAGATTCTGTACTGAAGTCATTACTTAGTGTCTTTCCCCACACACAAATGCTCCTGTAGAGTTAAGAAGAAGATATTAAACAAATTTCATCAGGGAACACTAACCATAATACTTTGTTTGGTGATTTTTGCAGGCATAGCATAAAGCTTTAAGACGGAATCCATCAGGAAATTTCTTTTACATTTTTTAAGGGCTATGGATATAATTAGTTATCTGTAATAACACCAAAGACTATTTCTCGTGGAAGCCCGAGAAAATAAATGTCAAATTTCAGAGGAAATGTGAAAACACAGGTAAAATTCTGAAAATTTCATGTGTAAGATGTCATTTTGTGAAATTTGACATTTATTTTTTCGGGCTTTCATGACAAATTTTCTTTCCTGTTATTGCAGATAACTAATTACATCCTGAAAAAAGAACCTTGAAAAAAAGGCCTTAAAAAATGTAAAAAAGAATGCGATATTGTTTAAATTATTCTGGTACAAGGTTTTTGTCCACTGAAAATTAAAACTACTTAATTTCCCTATGGATTCTGTGTTATAACGTTGGGCCAATTTTTTCAAACCTCAGTCCATGTCCATCCTCGCCATCCGTAGCAACCGGCGACCGGAAATAGAGCGCCTCAAAAATTATAAAATTGCCGAGTTTGAAAGTGATAGGTCTTTACTAACGAGCAAAGATGTAGCTCTGCAAAGTTGCGAAAATTTACAGACGTTTGTATGGCTGTGGACAAGTTTGTGCCCCCCCCACCACCACCACACAAACGTCTGTACAATTTCGCGAATTTTGAGAAGCTGCATCTTTATAAGTTTTCAATAAATCACTTTCAAATTTGGCAATTTTACTAATTTTAAGGCGCTCTTTTCTGTGGTGTCGACGGATTTTTCCGAACCTGTCCATGGCAAAAGTTGAAAAAAAAACCGTGAATAGGTCTTTTCAGTTGATATGAAGAGACGCTTTAACCTTTTTATAAAGACAGCGAATAGCGTGGCAAAGCGGTCGCCCCTTTAAGCTTTTGATCTGAGTGTGATCATATAATTATTGTGAGGCATGGTAGTGAGTGAGTGTGGTAAGTGTGTATCAGGTCGTTTCGCCCGATAGCAGTTCGCCCAGACTAAGTCGATTCGCCCGAAGCGTATTTGTCGTTCTTTAAGCCTGAAAAAAGGGAATATGCATAGAAAGACAGTGACTGCACATGTGGAATCCAAGGGCAACTAAAATAACACCTCTAAAGGCATTTTCACCATGTTGTACAGTGTTGTCAGGCGAATCGACCAGTGTCCTGGCGAACACCGTCGGGCGAAACGACCGCACTTCGGTAAATGTGTCGTTAACGGAAGCACTTAGTAATAGTTTTCACTGCCGAGTTGGAACAGAAGCGAGAGCGGAAGCAGCATATCTTATTGGGCAGCATAAATGGTGCAAGGGGGAGAGCCCTGGCCTCTCACCGTTGCGTGCCGGGTTCACCTGTCGGTGTCGACGCTCAATGTGGGTTAATTTTGTCGTTGGTTTGTCCCTGCTTATACATAGCAAGTGCAGTTCGTGCAAAGAACAAAAGTGAGGTTTACATGGCGTTCTAACCAAAACGGATTAAAGTATTTTTCATAGTGGCCTGTTGAAACTTGACAAAGATAAAACATCTTTTTCTCATTTCTCTAAAAATGTTTATGGACCCTGGTGAGTCCCTCCAAGAGGGTATTGATGAACCCAAAAAACTGTAGTGTTTTCGGGAAGTAGTCGTGCAATATTCTTCAGAGAAATCCGATAACCATTTATATGCTTTGTAGGCTTTGGATGTTTTAATGGAGGAACTGACAGCGCATTTGGATGAAGACATGCAAGATTTACTAGAACGTGAAAGAGAGAGGAACACATTGGACCTTTAAGGACACGGTATAATATGAGTAAGAATCCAGGAGAGTTTTCATTTCAAAATTTGCCTTCGGACTTGAAAAGTAACCGGACCTTTTGAGAAACGGGCCCCTGGTCCGTCTGTTCATTACTGCCTTGGATGGGTAGGCCGGCATGGAAGCTGCACATTGGCTTGATCATCCCACCTCCTAGTCTCCTTCTCAGACGTTATTAGGGTCGTCACGCAACTTTCCTCGCCACTAGTGGGGGGAGGGGGGAGGGTTGCGTGACAAACCTAATAACGGCTGCGAAGGATACTACCCACAACCAGTCAGAGAAAAAAAGTCAGTTATTCTCTACATGCAGTTAGCCAGTCCCTGCTGAGTCTGCCGTAAAGACCTTTCCACTGCTAATCTGCTGATTCCACCAGCCTGACAAACAGTAAGACACTTACCTGTGCTGTTAGGAAGACAGCATGTAAGTCAATCAGGGCATCATTTACTCAGTAATTCTCTTTACTTTTATATGGCTGTCTCATCGAGAGGGCAATATGCAGAGAATCCTAGCTGCGTGCACTGCGAACAGAA
>CALNXI010002173.1:24187-49187 GCA_942486025.1 Porites evermanni
GCTTTGAATTGTACCCCCTTTTGTTCCCGGAGCAAAAAATGAAGCGCTAAAAAGGAACGCTTTAATGGAAGGATATTCAGGCTTATCACTAGAAGGAAGCTATGTAAGCCATAATTCCATGATCGTTACCATCACGGCCTGGTTGTCGGATTTGTGACAACAAACTGAACAAAGGTGAGCAGTCCAGTGATCTGAAAAAGTAACGATATAGGGAAATTACCTTAAATTGGAACTGAACTCTATTTAATTCGGCATTGCGTTGAAAATATTTTGCGTTTATTCCGTGTAGTCGCTGCGATCGCAAAAATAGACTTTCAGATATCGTATTGATCACATGGAACGGGAAATAAGGATTTGCTTGTATGGCGCGCCGTTTGTTTCAAAATTATTTTTGTCAGTTGTACCATTTCATTGTCTTTTTCGTTATGTTTTTTATTTAGAGTTACTGTGGTATGAACATATTCTCTGTCAGTTGTACGCATCACTCTATCAGTTGTTACTGTACGGGCTACAAATTGTCGGTTATAAACCTTCTTTCTGTCGGTTGTACGCATTCCTCTGTCGCTGTCAGCTGTAAATATTTACAGTGTCGGTTGTACACACTACTCTCTCGGTACTCTGTCGGTTGTACGCACTACTCTATCACTTGTAAAATTTACTCTGTCAGTTGTTCACAAATCTCTGTCGGCTGTACGCACTACTCTGTCGGTTGCTACCATTTACTCTGTCGGTTGTAGGCACTAATCTGTCGGTTGTAACATTTACGCTGTCGGTTGTACGCACTACTTTGTCGGTACTCTGTCGGTTGTATTCACTACTCTATCGGTTGTACGTTTACCCTGTCAGTAGTACACAAAACTCTGTCGGTGGTATACACTACTGTGTCGGTACTCTGTTGGCTGTACGTACTACTCTGTCAGTCTCAAACATTTACTCTGTCGGTTGTACGCACTTTTCTGTCGGTTGTAACATTTACTCTGTCAGTTGTACCTACCACTCTGTCAGTTTTAAACATTTACACTGTCGGTTGTACGTACTACTCTGTCGATTGTAACATTAACTCCGTCAGTTGTACTTACTACTTTGTCGGTTGTACGAACTACTCTGTCGGTTGTACGCACCTGTCGCTTGTGTACATTGTTCGGTCGGTATGTACTCTGTCGGTTGTAGGTGCTATTCCGTCGGTTATTAAACATTAACTCTGTCAATTGTATGTACTGCTCTGTTGGTTGTAAACATTTTCTCTGTCGGTTGTACGCACTACTCTGTCGGTTGTATACATTACTCTGTCAGTTGCACCTACTACTAATAAACTCTGTCAATTGTACGCACTTACTCCGTCGGTTGTAAATATTTACTCTGTCGGTTGTGTGCATTGTTCTGTCGGTTATGTACATTACTTTTTCGGTTGTACTTACTAATCTGTCTGTTGTGTACATTACTCTGTCAGTTGTACGCACTACTTGGTCGGTTGTGTACATTACTCTGTCAGTTGTACGCACTACTCTATCGGTTGTACGCACTACTCTGTCAATTGTAGGCAATACTCCGTCGGTTTTAAATTTACTCTGTCGGATTGTGTACATTTTTCTGTCGGTTACTTACATTTCTTTGTCTGTTTTAAGCACTACTCTGTCGGCTGTGTACATTACTCTGTCAGTTGTACGTACTACTCTGTCAGTTGTACGCATCACTGTCGGTTGTACGCACTGCTCTGTCGGTTGTAAATATTTACTCTGTCGATTGTACGCACTACTCTGTCGGTTGTAAATATTTACCCTGTCGGTTGTACGCACTACTCTGTCGGTTGTAAATATTTACTCTGTCGGTTGTTAAACATAAACTCTGTCAGTTGTATGTACTACTCTGTCGGTTGTAAACATTTACTCTGTCGGTTGTACGCACTACTATATCGGTGGTATGTACTACTCTGTCGGTTGTAAACATTTACTCTGTCGGTTGTATGTACTACTCTGTCGGTTGTAAACATTTACTGACTGTCGGCCAGTTCTACGCACTACTCTGTCGGTTGTAAATTTTTACTCTGTCGACGCACTACTCTGTCCGTTATATGTACATTACTCTGTCGGTTGTACCCACTACTCTGCTGGAACCCACTTCTCCGTCGGTTGGGTACATTACTCTGTCAGTTGCATGCACTACTCTGTCGGTTGTAAGAACAAACTCTGTCAATTGTACGCAATACTCCGTCGGTTGTACACATTTACTCTGTCGGTTGTACCCACTACTCCGTCGGTAATATAAACATGACTACTCTGTCGGTTTAACACAGTTACTCTCTCAGTTGTACGCACTACTCTGTAGGTAGGAAGTATTTACTCTGTCGGTTGTAAACCTTTACTCTGTCAGTTGTAAGCACTTCTGTGTTGGTTGTACAAACTACTTAGTTTGTTGTAAACATTTACTCTGTTAGTTGTACTTACCACCCTGCCGGTTATAACTTACATTTACTCTGTCAGTTGCACGCACTACTCTGTCAGTCAGTAAACATTTACTCTTTTGGTTGTACGAAATACTCTGGCGGTTGTAAAAATAAACTTTGTCAATTGTATGCAATACTGCGTCGGTTTTAAACATTTACTCTGTCGGTTCTACACACTATTCAGATAGTCGTCAACCTTTAGTCTGTCTGTCGGTTGCAAATTGAACGCGCTATTTCGTCAGTTTTGCACGTGTTCCATCTACCACACTGAGTGTTTTCCTTTTGTTTTGTTTTTTTTTTTAAAATAAAACACCTTCTGGAAAATAACTTTACTATGAAAGGATGTTACGGCATGTAACATCGCATACGTGAAAAAATACCACTGTTTGTATCACCCTTATCAAGCGGTTTTTCGTGGAATAAAGAGCTATACGAAATGATGAAAGAGTCCCTAGTGTTAATCTTGTAAAAGTCAAGCAGTTAGATGATCACACTCTAATAATTAGCCAGTAAATTTACTCACACTCAATCAAATGCCTGGAAATTTACACAGACAAAAAAGGGTAGTGTCTGAGAACCCCACCTATCCACCACCCTCAGTGCTTTGTTGAGGTGTTTTTTTTAAATCAAACACGCACACAAAATCATTTTGGTATTTGCAGCTTTCTGAAAAATTAAGTCAATACAAGAGAGAATGGGCTAAAATTAGATAATTTTCCCTTGGTTAATACAAAAGGATGTTAAGGCAAGTAGAACGTCGCTCAAATAAGAAAACCCAATATTTAAAGGAGTTATGTTTTGATAACTGATTTGACATATAAATAGCCAACCGGAAATTTACCCAGAACAAAAGGGTACATCAAAACCCCGCTGATCGACCACCTAGAATATTTGTTATCATATTTATTGACCCGTTATTGACTTTGTCTCCTACATGAAGATTTCATTACCAAAACATTCAATATAACAACAAATTAAATAGAGTAGAATAAAAGTTAAGTAAGAAAGAAAGGAACAACACTTACATAATTATTGAACTAATTAACGGCATTTACTGTCCTGTAAGCCAGAGGGTACAGTGTGGAATAAAGAGCTACCCGAAATGACCAGAGCCCCTGTTGATTTGTTCCATTTGTTCCATTTGATTTTGTCCCATTTGTTCCTTTTCAGTAAAACGAAATCATAAATTAAACAAATTAAAAAAAAAAAAGAAAATGAACTTTGATCAGTCGGCTATGCTATGCTGTCAGGCGAAAGGAACGTTTCAGTAGTGTGTAATGTTTAATACAACCAACCGAGTGGTGCGTAAAACCGACGGAGTATATGTTTGCAATCGACAGTGTAGTGACAACTGACAGAGTAATCTACACAACCGACAAAGTAGTGGATACAACCGACAGAGCCCGGGGACGGCAGAGTAAACATTTACAACCAACAGAGTAGTGGGTACAAATGACAGAGTAAATATTTACAATCGACAGAGTAGTACATACAACTGACAGAGTAAATGTTGCAACCGGCATAGTAGTACGTCAACCGACAGAGTAGTGCATACAACCGACAGAGTAGTGCGTACAACCGACAGAGTAAATGTTTACAACCGACAGAGTAGTGCATACAACCGACAGAGTAGTGCGTACAACCGACAGAGTAAATGTTTACAAACGACAAAGTAGTACATAAAACTGACAGAGTATTGTACACAACCGACAGAGTTAAGTGCGTACAACCGACAGAGTTTTGTGTACAACAGACAGAGTAAATTTTACAACTGATAGAGTAGTGCTGACAACCGACAGAATAAATCTTTGCAACCGACAGAGTATTACGTACAACCGACAGAGTAAATATTTACAACCGACAGAGTAAATCTTTGCAACCGACAGAGTAGTACGTACAATTGACAGAGTAATGTACATAACCGACCGAGTAGTGCGTACAACTGACAGAGTAATGTACACAACCCAGACAACCGACAGAGTAGTGCGTACAACTGACACAGTAATGTACACAACCGACAGAGTAGTGCGTACAACCGACAAAGTAATGTACATAACCGACAGAGTAATATACATAACCGACAGAGTAGTGCGTACAACCGACAGAGTGATGTACACAACCGACAGAGTAGTACGTACAACTGACAGAGTAATGTACACAACCGACAGAGTAGTGCGTACAACCGACAGAGTTTTGTGTACAACTGACAGAGTAAATTTTACAACTGATAGAGTAGTGCTGACAACCGACAGAGTAAATCTTTGCAACCGACAGAGTAGTGCGTACAACCGAAAGAGTAAATGTTTACAACCGACAGATTAGTGCATACAACCGACAGAGTAGTGCGTACAACTGACAGAGTTTTGTGTACAACTGACAGAGTAAATTTTACAACTGATAGAGTAGTGCTGACAACCGACAGAGTAAATCTTTGCAACCGACAGAGTATTACGTACAACCGACAGAGTAGTGCGTACAACCGACAGAGTTTTATGTACAACTGACAGAGTAAATTTTACAACTGATAGAGTAGTGCTGACAACCGACAGAGTAAATCTTTGCAACCGACAGAGTATTACGTACAACCGACAGAGTAGTATGTACAACTGACAGAGTAAATTTTACAACTGATAGAGTAGTGCTGACAACCGACAGAGTAAATCTTTGCAACCGACAGAGTATTACGTACAACCGACACAGTAGTGCGTACAACCGACAGAGTAGTGCGTACAACCGACAGAGTAATTGTTTACAACCGACAGATTAGTGCATACAACCGACAGAGTAGTGCGTACAACTGACAGAGTTTTGTGTACAACTGACAGAGTAAATTTTACAACTGACAGAGTAGTGCTGACAACCGACAGAGTAAATCTTTGCAACCGACAGAGTATTACGTACAACCGACACAGTAGTGCGTACAACCGACAGAGTAGTGCGTACAACCGACAGAGTAATGTTACAACCGACAGATTAGTGCATACAACCGACAGAGTAGTGCGTACAACTGACAGAGTTTTGTGTACAACTGACAGAGTAAATTTTACAACTGACAGAGTAGTGCTGACAACCGACAGAGTAAATCTTTGCAACCGACAGAGTATTACGTACAACCGACACAGTAGTGCGTACAACCGACAGAGTATTATGTACAACTGACAGAGTAAATTTTACAACTGATAGAGTAGTGCTGACAACCGACAGAGTAAATCTTTGCAACCGACAGAATATTACGTACAACCGACAGAGTAGTGCGTACAACCGACAGAGTAGTGCGTACAACCAACAGAGTAAATGTTTGCAACCGACAGAGTAGTGCATACAACCGACAGAGTAGTGCGTACAACCGACAGAGGAAATGTTTACAACCGACAGAGTAGTGCATACAACCGACAGAGTAGTGCGTACAACCGACAGAGTAAACGTTTACAAACGACAAAGTAGTACTGACAGAGTAAATTTTACAACTGATAGAGTAGTGCTGACAACCGATAGAGTAGTGCGTACAACCGACAGAGTTTTGTGTACAACTGACAGAGTAAATTTTACAACTGATACAGTAGTGCTGACAACCGACAGAGTAAATCTTTTTAACCGACAGAGTATTACGTACAACCGACAGAGTAGTGCGTACAACCGACAGAGTTTTATGTGCAACTGACAGAGTAAATTTTGCAACTGATAGAGTAGTGCTGACAACCGACAGAGTAAATCTTTGCAACCGACAGAATATTTAGTACAACCGACAGAGTATTGCGTACAACCGACAGAGTAAATGTACACCACCGACAGAGAAGTGCGTACAACCGACAGAGAAAATGTTTACAACCGACAGAGCAGTACATACAACCGACAGAGTTAATGTTTAACAACCGACAGAATAGCACCTACAATCGACAGAATAAGGAATAAGTGCGTACAACCGACAGAGTATATATTCACAATTGACAGGGTATATATTTACAACCGACAGAGTAGTTCCTACAACCGACAAAGTAGTAAGTACAACTGACAGAGTTAATGTTACAATCGACAGAGTAGTACGTACAACCGACAGTGTAAATGTTTAAAACTGACAGAGTGGTAGGTACAACTGACAGAGTAAATGTTACAACCGACAGAAAAGTGCGTACAACCGACAGAGTAAATGTTTGAGACTGACAGAGTAGTACGTACAGCCGACAGAGTACCGACACAGTAGTGTATACCACCGACAGAGTTTTGTGTACTACTGACAGGGTAAACGTACAACCGATAGAGTAGTGAATACAACAGACAGAGTACCGACAAAGTAGTGCGTACAACCGACAGTGTAATTATTTACAACCGACAGGGTTGTGCGTACAACTGACAGCGTAAATGTTACAACCGACAGATTAGTGCCTACAACCGACAGAGTAAATGGTAGCAACCGAAAGAGTAGTGCGTACAGCCGACAGAGATTTCTGAACAACTGGCAGAGTAAATTTTACAAGTGATAGAGTAGTGCGTACAACCGACAGAGTACCGAGAGAGTAGTGTGTACAACCGACACTGTAAATATTTACAGCTGACAGCGACAGAGAAATGCGTACAACCGACAGAAAGAAGGTTTATAACCGACAATTTGTAGCCCGTACAGTAACAACTGATAGAGCGATGCGTACAACTGACAGAGAATATGTTCATACCACAGTAACTCTAAATAAAAAACATAACGAAAAAGACAATGAAATGGTACAACTGACAAAAATAATTTTGAAACAAACGGCGCGCCATATGCTTGAATGCTCAAAATCATCGGTAATTACCATGAGCCATGAAGCGAGACTGAAGCGAGACTGACTGGTGGATTCCGGTCGCTTCAGTGTTCCTGAAATAAACGTTTGCGTTTTCATTTTCTTCCAAGAGAGTAGATCTCTTTTTTGTTTTCTCAAAAAAAACACTCAACAAGACGTTTACCCATCAACCTTTTTATTTTTTGCGTTTGGACGCAATCGCTTAATTAATAGTTAGTGGAAAAAAATGCAATACCCTCTAAACCAAAAACGTGTCAGGTTACTGACTACCTACAAATTATTGTAGGGAAAAGTCTTGACAAAGCAAAACTACACAACTCAGTCGTTATTCTCAATTGCAATGTGGCACTTTTATTTTCTAGACCACTTCCTCTAATCAAAACAATTATCTTCTTTCTCACAAGAAAATTGGCCCCTTATCACCAGAGCAAAGTCAATAATTATCCAGCGCTCAAAAATTACTACCCTTTTACCAGATATTACTCTTCTGTTAACTCGCAATGCAACGCAAATATAGTAATGTAACCATGGTTACTTGAGCCAGACCGTCAGGTGTGGAGACTGGTGGTTGATTGACCTGTTCGGCCAATCAGTATCACTGCTTGGACTATCGTAACCATTGCCATTCTGGGACCAGCCATGCGCAGTGGATCCTTTAGTCATGACCCCAACAATCATACAGTAGTCGTTTGTGGCGGCGTCTCCTGCAGTATTATAGGAGGTGTAAGGATACGCACCTCCATGTAATGTATAAGGCATTATCCCGAACTTGTTGTGGTAACACATCTGGGTGAAAAAAAAACAGCAAGAGTTCTACAGAAAGCCGTTTTAGTTGACTGACAGTTTATCAGAAGAAAGCATTTTGCACACAGGACGACAGATGTATTCTGAGATAGAGTACGAAATGTAGGGCTTACTCTTCTTTATAAGGTGAATAAGGTGATAGTCGTGTGTTTTGTAGCCGAGTTTAGCAATATGCTCTCCTTTAGATCTCTTGAACTGGGCGTGGGTTTATGGTCAATAACTACCTTAAGTAGACCGTAGCTTTTATGAAGTAATGAAGAACAGAGAATGTATTGTTTTCGATTGAACACGTGATACACAACAGGGAATCTACGAGCCGTGTTCATGTTTGTGAGTCTCGTGCTCTTCCCGTCTTCAACCAATCGTCGGCTGTATTCATTTGCAACATACGTGTACTGCTCTCGCATTTGCCCGCTGAATTTTTTTTATTGTTACGGCAATTCATGACATTTCTAAACAAATTAAACAGTGCGCACGTACACAAAGGGCGGATCTAAGGGGGGGGGGCAGGGGGTGCGCCCCCACCCCCCCCCCCCCACCTGAGATGACCTGCGGTTTTCTAATACAACTGGTATTCTGCAAAAAAAAAACTATGTGGTTTATTGGTGTTAAAGTAGAGCAAGAGACGAGTGCACCCCCTCCTAAAAAAAATCCTGGATCCATCCCTGTGTATAGGTAAAATCTTTGGTCGTTGGCACTTAGCAATAGCTATAACTAGCAATGTTTAATTGTTGGCCTAAAGGACACAGTGCTGCGTGGCGGATCCAGAGGGGTGGGGAGTGCTCTCTCTCCGCGCCCCTCCCTTAGAGCGCGCAGTGCAGCATAGTTTTCACCGAAAAAGGCCAATTCTCATCTACGTGGTTACCTTTTTGTTTCCATTCCAAGCGAACACCATGACAGGTGTTTGTACAGCTGCCTTTACAGTAGTTACCGCAACCGAATGGCGCCAAAACGAGTCTTTTTCTCTGCCACCAGGCAACCTCCACATGACCCACTTGCTCCCCAACCCATCCATCCTCTCACCGCTGGACAACAGAACCGTGGATGCTTCATCTACTGCTAAACTGCACGCGTCTATGCAGGCAAACTGTTTCCGTCTTGTGATCTTTGGAGACTTTAGCGATGCAGTGTTGTGGTTAGACACCAACCATTTATTGTAAATGTTGCCCACATTTCCGCTGATTTTGCCGACAAGGGTCCAGCCACCGTTTTTCATGTCGCAGTAAGTCTGCACAGACGAGCTGCCTTGGAGGTCTGTCTTGATCCAGTAAACGCCATTCTTAGCGCGCGGTTTGTTGCTCGCGAGACTTGCATCATGGATCTGTTTGCATGAGTCCGCAGGAAGCTTTTTCTCGCCTAACAGAGCAATTTTCTTGGGAAGGAATGACTGAAAAGATCCCAGGGTGATGTTTGGGGGTGTAGAAACCACGAAAGTCACTTTGATATTGTCATAAAAGGTTTTACAGTTGTAGGGGGAGTGATGACATCCCAGTCCAAATGTTCCTGCTGGTATCATCCACTTCGAGCTCACTTGAATGTTGTCGTGTACAATTTTGCCATTTGCCCATTGTGAAAACCTGTCTCCAAGTACTCGATACTTGAAGTGGAACCATTTGTTCAATTTGTAGGTTGTGGGTAGTTTTCCTTTGATTAACCAGCCACCATCTTTATTAGCTGCTAAAGGTCTCATGTAGGAAGAATCAGAATGACCTGGGTAGTACTGAAACCACCAACCTGAGGTTTTGCTAAGGCTCACATCGCTGAGGCGCAGGAATGGTCCAGAAGCGGACTTACTCTTTCCAGTCTCCATGAAGTCAAGCTCTACCATAACATCTTTCCACTGAAACCCTGATTTGAGATACAGTCCGACCTCAATATTATCTTTGGTTAAATCTTTACTCTGCATTGTGCTTCCCAGTAATCTCCCGTTTTGCACGCTCCATTTCCCCCAGTTTTTCACCCATTCTTTCTTTAAAGTTGCGCTCGAGAAATCGTCGAAAAATGCGTACACTTTGGCAGGATCATCCATGGCACTGCCGCTGACCGAAGCACCGAGGACTAAAAAATAAGACACGTCATCAGCAGTGTTGGATGATATCGGAGTCTGCAGTCGAAAGTGGACAGTTGCTGATTTTGTTCCCAGGCCACTGATGACACGGTNAAATCGTCGAAAAATGCGTACACTTTGGCAGGATCATCCATGGCACTGCCGCTGACCGAAGCACCGAGGACTAAAAAATAAGACACGTCATCAGCAGTGTTGGATGATATCGGAGTCTGCAGTCGAAAGTGGACAGTTGCTGATTTTGTTCCCAGGCCACTGATGACACGGTCAATTTGGAACGGTTGCTGTCCGTTGATATGGTAATAGACCTGCAAGTCTTCGCCATCTTCACGTGTCAATCGTCCGTTGTCTAGCAGCTCTCGGTGATTGACTGTGGATAGAAATGTCAGAATGTGCTCAAAACTATTACATTTTTGTTCAGGTGTAAGGACGGAAATTGAGAGTCTGATCTTGACTGCGAGGAAAGAATGGCAAATAATTCCAATTTAAAACAGGATAAGAAGTGCTATTCAAGAATGAGAATTGTTAATAGTATGATTTGTAATGGCGTAAACACCAGAACTAATATACTGCAAACTAAAAACATCGTTTTAGCCCCCCGGCCTAGTTTGGGCTAATTTAGACCCACCGGCTGTAAGTTTCAAGGGCTGGAATAGATCTTTTATAGGGCTGTGTTGGCGCAAAGTGTACTCAAATCGCTGAACAAAAGAATTATTCAGACTTGGGGCTTACAGGGTTTGACTGGAAGTTGGGCCCGAAGCAGATCTTTCCAATTTACAGTGTAAGTTTCAAATTTGTTATACCTAATTTCACAAAACATAGAACATTCATGCCTGTACCTGAGTTGTTCTAAAATTTTTACATGTAGGTATTTCTAGTTACGCTGAAAACCAGTGGAAGATTCATCGGTTACCAAAAACGTCTTACGAGATTTTAACAATTTTGCCAGTTTGTGTGTGCGCATTGTTTTTTAGTAATTAAGCAGCCCATTACCCTTCTGAACCATTTTTTTTCTTATGTTATTTTTTCCTTGATACGTTTCCTACTTAATAGTTCCATATTTGTTGTCATTAAATTTCATTTGTTTCCGTAATATATTTTAGTAGCTGGAAATTTATTTGTTCCGATTTTTGCCTGAAAAAATTAGGAACGCTAAATGATCTTACTTAACTGGATAAATATGGCCTCTTACCTGGTACACTTATAGTGAAGTGTTTGGGCAGAGGGGATGCAGCTTTAATTTGTATCCGTATTTTACCGCCTGGCCAGGCCATACAGCGTTCTTTTCCATTCGAGGAGTTCCCCTTTGCAAGCTTTTCCAAGAGACGTTGAACTGGCCTCAACAGGGCGATTTCCTCTTCTGCGACCCGAGCCAGTTTCGAGGCATCTTTCTGCACAGCCTCGGCCTTAGTTTCCTTTTCGTTAAAAGATTTCAAATCTAAAGTCAACTTGTAAATCAACGAGTCGATCTCACTTTTCGCGCGGTGAACTTCGCCGTGTTTGGAGGGCTTTGTTGCTTGGGATTTTGTGATCACATCAAACGAGAGGAACATCAAAGCTGTTAACAGAAAATGAGTCTGGCGTACTTGGAAAGCCATTTGGATGGCAGAAAATACAAACTTTGCCAAAACCGAAATAAGCTGTAACAAGGGATGGCAAACAATGACCTTCTGTGTGACTCATGTTTACAAATCAGAAGCTTTACTTACAAGTTATTTTTTCCTGAAATGCATAGGCTTGATACATATATAGAGACGTCACGAAAAACAACTCAGATATTTTGTTTGCATAGTCACGCGTTTTCTTTAAGTAACGAATAAATTATTCATTTTAGCTGGAACTGAGGACTTACTTCTGATAACGCAGTTTCGGGAAAATAATGCGTTTTTTAGTTTCCTTTTAATATGTGATTCCCTTGGAGAAGGCCTGAATTATGCTAAAAATCCCGGGACCTAACTAGCCTGATTGTCAGACGTCTGAGAAGGGGTCAGGGTAGGGAACAACTAAATTACTTCATTCCGACAGCTGTGGCAAATATAAGAATAAAAAAAGAACCGGTAAATAAATTATTGTGAACTTTCCGCTTGATCCGCGAGTCCCAGACCGCAAGTCCCAAGCAGCAGTTTTTTATATTTCCCACTCTGGTCGCGTGGTCTTAGTGGGATGGGTTAGCGACGTTCTCTGTGACTTCAAAGTGACTCCCAAGGCCCCGGTGGCGGGGGGGGGGGGGGGATACTCCCTTTTATAAACCCTTTAGGGTGTTTTCCCCCCAAAGGGTAGGGGGGTGGGGTTTTTCGTGCTGTTAAAGAAGACACCGTTTTTTCGTTTTTGGTTGGTAGTGGGTTGGGGTTTTGGGGGAGCCAGCGGAGGGGGTGAAAGGGGCCCCCCGGGGCCGGGGGGGGGGGGGGGGGGGGGGTATACTCCCTTATATAAGCCATATAGGTATGTTCCGCCCCAAAGGGTATGGGTATGGGCTTTTCCGGTCTGTAAACGAGTATACACTTTGTCCATTTTGGTCTGGAATCGGGTATGGTTTTCGGGAGAACTACGGCAGTGTATGAACGTACTTATCGCTTCAATTCCAAATAAATAAGAAAGAAATAGAAATATGCGAATTGGAAATGCTTTTTGAGACATTTTTTGTTTGCGCTCTAATCTGAGTAACTAGGACTTAATTTCTGCCTAAAGGCTAGGTCTGAAAACAGGTATGGATTTTAGAGGTCAGGGACCTGTTTCTCGAAAGTCCCGATAACGTTTCGGGCCCTAAAACCGTTTTTTGTTTGCCGTGTTTCACTCTAGATCAAAGTTTCAATAATTTTGAAAATGATACAATGAAATTATCAGTTAACAAAGCAAAATTGACCGGTTTGTGAGCTAGGAACTGTGCTACTATTCAATTGGTTTTGATTTTAAATTTTACCTTCGGACCCGAAAAGTTATCGGGCCTGTCGAGAAACGGGCCCCAGGTCTGAAAACGGGTGTGGAAAATGACAGGTTTTTTTAGTCTGAAACACGGTCAGGATTTAGAGAACCAGGCAGCACACCCCCACCAATAATTCCCGGGAGTAGTCCCCCGGGCTCCAATGTTACCCGATAGACAATGATCGGCAACACAGTTAACTAGTAAATCTGATTATTTTATTTGAAGAAAGGTAAAATGAAAAGGAAAAATATTTGCCTTGTCTGTTGAAATTAATAGCGATAAGGACCAGAAGGGGAGAGTAAAATGACCGGAAAGCGATAAAGAGAGGGAAATCAAAATCAGGCTCCTGGAAAAATTGCTTTTAATTCTTTTTCTAGTTTCGAATGTTTCAGTTCATCTTCGATTCTGTTCAGTTTCTGTTATTGTCTTTCACACATATAGAATTTTTATTGCCCTTATATCTGATCCCGACCTTTGATCGGTTGGAGAACAAATATTACATAGCAATGGCAAATACGGTATGCATTTGAATATTGAAAGCAGCACTAATAACGTAATAGACGGACGACACTTGATAATCAATCAATGATGACAAATGTGTCTTTTATTCTGAAGCGGTTTTGATTTATCTCTTGTCAAGAAAACAGTTCTTTTAAATATCACTGCTAATTCGCCGGATATAAAGTTCGGTGGCCTTTGATTTTAGACAAAGAAACATCGTGCACCCCCTCCCCGCTCCCCCTTCATGTTTTAACTAGTGGTTTTGTCTAGCCTTTAGGCTCACTTAAGTTTCCAGCCGAAAAGAACTTTATTCTGAGTTGCAGACTTAATTCACCGCTGAATTATTATTCATCACGGTAAAATGGAAATGTCAACTTCAAAAAGCCCCTTTCAACAACATGTTTAACAACTCAAGACGTCATTTCACCGGCTGGGCCCTAGAGATTTCGAATTTTTTTTAAAATTAAGTTATTCCCTGCAGGCGCTTCTTGAAAAGCCTAAGCCGCTGTATGCTGAAGCAAAAATTCTTCCTCCTCTGCCATAGCTGCAAATTGGGAATTTGTTGAAAATTTTTTTACAAAACTTGAATTCTGGTGTGGAAGTCACGGTCCCTCTTTCTGACAAACTTGTTTTATCTATCCGTGCCTTGAGTTTTAAAAAACTCCTTTGGTCGATATAATTATGTAATTAGCAAACAAAGTTTGTTGACCAACAGGCCCAGGGTACATGGCAAAGTTTTGTTTCTTTTCGTTTCTTCCGGTACAAGCGGGCGGGTTAGGCAAGTAAATACGAAGTTCGTTATAAAATGACGAATGCCTTAAACTGCCTACAATATTAATTGTACACGAAATATACGCCCACTATGCAAACCACAGACTGTACTGAAGCCACCCGTTTCGAAACCTTTGTTGTCAAAACACTTGGGAGTACCTCCCACTTTTTATAGCCGCTTGTAGAAATTCTAGATTTCTGTGGAATGCATCTTTACTAGGAGCCTGTTACCCATAAGATCCTGTCTTTACCAGGCGTGACTTTCCTGCTAGAGAAAAACTCTATAAAGACACAAAAAAACTTTTTTCCTAGTCTCTTTCTATGAAATTATTTTTAAAATACTAGCACGACAATAAATAACCAAGTGTCCTTTGTGCAGCTGATCTTAACAATATTAATTATGCATACATGAATTATTCCCTAGTGAGCAGCAGGTATAAATTAGCATGAACACAATGCATAATTATGTAAAATTTCGTCGGTTGGCGCTGTCAATCAGTCGAAGCAAGGCCGCGCCAAAAGGGTTTTTTGACGTTGACGAGTGAGTGACACCGTCGCTGTTCCATCGCCTCGTGCATTTCTTTTTAATAGTGACCAATTGTAAGTCTTTCAACCTCCCATACAAACACATTAACACTGGTCCGATTATCATTTCATTTGGTCTTCCTGGAGGGGTGAGCGTTGACAATGTCTGCTTCGAATAACCTTGTTGTTTCTCTCTTCGTAGAAGCGGCCGAATGGAAGGGCTCGCGAATCGAACGCAAACTCACATGCTTCCAACTCCGCAGCAAAACATTACTGGTCCCGGACAGTATGCAGCTATATCTTTACAACAGACACAACAAGAGAGGATGCCTCCAACTTACGAAGAAGCCCAGTTAGCGGTTCAAGCGGTCGATATACAACAGATTACGAACATGGAAGCGGAAAAACAAGCTATATATCGCCATCCGCTCTTGCCTTTACTGGCTAAACTGTTCGAGAAATGCGAGCAGTCAACTCAAACGTGCGAATTGACTCCAGCTAACGCTTTCGACAACGAAATAAAGAATGGCATTCTGCAGATGAATCGAGAGGGAAAGTCTTTCTACACGGAGGATAGGGATCTAGATAATTTGGTGAGCATAGTTTTTTTATTCTTTGTATTCAAGTCAAAACCGTTTCCAGGCTTTAGTATAGCATCTTGAAAACTCTTCATCCCTTGTTTATCAAGTTAAGCTGTGTATCTTCAATAACACAGAAATTTCGTGCCACCTCAGCTAAAGCATTTCTTAGTCTTTAACGTGATACCCTCGTGGATTAAACTTATTAAAAGATACATATTTCACAATCAGCTAACTGGAATAAAGCCCTTGTTTTTTGCGATCGACTGATACTCGTGTCGTCTTCCTTCATCGCGATCTTTTCGTCGTTATTAATTGTTTTCAATGGTACCCGTGGCGGATTTCAAAACGGAGGGCATCCCTCAAATAAAGACACAGACGCCGCGTTTATTATTCTGCAGGTACCATGAAAAGGTCTTTCTGTATTGCGTTTCTTTCGGACAAATTTTAATCCCGATTATGTTAAGCTTCTTTTAAAATATGGCGGCCGAAAGGAAATCCCACATTACAGGAGCAAGAATAAAACATTCGATAAAAACCAGGATATTTTCTCTGGTCACGTTATATTAACTTGCTGATACAAAAGCTTAGTTAGTAAGTAATGGTTTTCAAGGCTTTGTTTACAAGTAAAAGTGCAAAATTATTATCCATTTTTAAGAGGAAGATCAGATTCTTTTGCGGATCATCAGAAGATTTCCGTTTTCCTGCCTACTTACAGCTACTTGTGCCTCGCGTGAAATATGCGACATTTCCGTTGGCCATTTCCTCGTTTATAGTGTTGATACTTTTAATTACTTTACTCTTGCGAATTTTCGTAAAATTAATATTAATACTTAGTCAAGGGTCTTAAATTAAGAACTGACTGTAGTCTTCCTTAACAGGATTGCGATAATAACAAAGCAAAATAATGTCTAATATTTACATAATATGCAAATATGTTTTGGAAGGCATTTATTGTAGATCCGTCCTTTTTTTTTTTTCTTGTATGATAAATAATCATGAAAACTGTGTTCAGACTTGGCCTTAATATTTTCTTAGAATACAATATCTTATGGAATTTCAGCGAAGTTCCATCAACCGTGATTCCCATTTTATGGAAGAAACAATTTATTCCAAATTTGTTATCAATTTTTTATACAGTTTAAGTACAGCGTTTGTTCTGAGCATAGCTGCTTTTGTACCAACAGATGATCAAAGCAATCCAGGTTCTCAGAATTCATCTGCTTGAGCTTGAAAAAGTCAATGAACTCTGCAAAGATTTCTGCCAACGTTACATTGCTTGCCTGAAAGGGAAAATGCAGAGTGAAAATTTACTTCGCAGTCCTCTTCAAACAACTTACTCCCCTGCGGTGAATGTCTTGAATGCAAATGTGCAACCACAGACACCGACAACCCCAATTCAAGCACCCCAGCCAACATTTATTCCCCAGCAGCAAGTTGCTTATTACACAGCACCTGCAGCTGTTACGCCTTGCACTGTCGCCAGCGCAACCCCGACTGTAAGTGTCATTGGCACTCCATTGCAACAGCAAGTCACAACAGTGGCATATGTTCCCCAGGGAGTAGCCCCTGGTCAACAGATTGTCATAGCACAAGTCCCACAACAGCTTACTCAGCAAGCAGCAGTACCCACTAGTGTAACTTATACCACAGTACCTACGACAGTAACATACAGCTCAGTGCCGCCCACTGTGACGTACGTGAGCACGCCAACTATTGAGACTGTGACACCTTCTCGGCCCCAGACGCATTCCTCAGGAGATGAATCTCCAACAGAAATAACTGTTCCATCAAGTGTTCCACTTCCTGCCCTTGACTCACCCACAGAGGTTACGGATAAGAAAAAAACAAGAAGGGGTGTCTTACCTAAACAAGCAACAAACATTATGAAGACTTGGCTTTTTCAACATCTTGTGGTAAGTGGATGATAATAAATCACTTAGGTTGTGTATGTTTGTGGGTCAGTGCTTCTGAACATTTTATATGTGTTGAGGGCTTGACTATTTTGAGCATTAAATTTTTTGTCCCCCTCTGACAGGTGCGGATCCACACCAGTTTCCACCATTTTACAGAAATTGGTCAGATTTTTTGTATTTAATATAATACATTTTTAATACAAAAAAGCTGTTCTAGTTGAAACTGAGAGATGAAATAATCCACCAATTTGCAGTGTGAGGAGAATGGAGGAGAATGGAGCCAGCCAATAATAATAATTATTATTATTATCCTGTGTAAATGACTCAGAAACCCAGGAAAGGGAGAGGAAAAATCCAAAAAGTTTTCCCTGGGGAGCATGCCCCCAGACCCCCTTAGAAGCTTTGGCCTTTCTCACTCATTTCGAAAATTGGTCATTATTTATCCTAGATCTGTGCCTGTCTGATGAATATTAGGGGTAAACAAGAAAATCATTGGGGACAAATATATATTTATTAAAGTTATCTGAATTTGTTTCTGGAACTCTTGCATGTGAAACAAATAACATTAAGGCCTCGTAATTGAAGACGTTGATGCGTGTTCAAGGGCCTTGTTTCTCCATGAATAACCCTTTGAAAGTTTCTTGTATGATCCAAAATGTATGCAAACTGTCAACATAGGTTAAACTAAAAAGTTGATTCAACACTCTATAATACATGTAGTAGTGTTTTCAGTCATTTGAGCTTGTTTTGGGGGTTAAAAACTGGAGTATTTCCTCTTCCAACAGTCCCTCAATTAATGCCCAACAGTTTGTATGGCTTTTAACATCCTGTGCTACTTTGGGAGCTTATCGCCCTGGCTTTCCTGTTTTTTTTTTTGTTTGTTTTGTTTGGTTTTTTGTTTTGTTTTTTTATTCCCTGATGGAAATCCTTCTTTCCTGATGCAAATAAATAGCCTGGTTGAAAGCAGGGGTTAGCTTTTTTATGCCCAAAAAGACAGTTGTTTTACACACTCATTAATTCTTTTTCTTTGCCAGCATCCATACCCCACGGAAGATGAAAAACGAAGTATTGCAGCTCAAACTAATCTTACCATTCTTCAAGTCAATAACTGGTGAGTTGTAAGTGAGTTCTAATAAAGCCAGTTATTATAATAATCTGCTTCTGTATGCTGTTGTGATTTTGCACTCTTATCCAAAATAATATTATTATTATTGTTGTTGTTGTCTTTTGACCGTTATGCTTTTTGTTAACCCTTTAAGTCCTAATATCCACATACAAATTCTCCAAACTGATCTCCATACATTTCCTTGAAGAATTAGTTGAGAGAATTTGGTAAAAGATCAAATATTTTTCTCTTTGTGATCATTTTGTTAATTCTCATAGACTTTGCTCATGATAGTCTGTGGATATTGTTAGGAGAAAATTAATTTTGAGCAATACTGGTACTTCACAGTAAGGTTCAGATCAGATTAAGCCTTGGACAACTAGGAAAAGAACTAAGAGTACAAAGCACCTCTTTCTCCTCTCGCACCCCCACTCAATAAAATTAGTGTGATTGTTAAGGTTTAATTAAAAAAAAAAATTCTCATCTCTTTTTAGTGTCACTTTGTTGCATTTTTTGTGAAAATTTTCTGTATTATTGTGTAAATAGGTTCATTAATGCAAGACGTCGTATTCTTCAACCCATGTTGGATGCCAGTAATCCCGAAGGACCTAAGGCTAAAAAGTCAAAAATCCAAAGTCGCCCAGCTCAGCGTTTCTGGCCAGAAAATTTAGTCCCTAGTCAGTTAGCAACTGTTCCCATAGCTCCGGCTCCTGTCACTGTACAGGCGGTAATGCAAGGTGGAGCTGTTCAAATGCAGACAGTACCACCTGGTGCGACTGTTGCTGTACCACCAGGCGTGGCTTTACCCACAACTATAACGATACCAAATGTACAAGGGACCACAGTCATCCCAGGAACTGTTGCTATTCAACAACAACCACAAACAGGCACACCAACCACAATGGTGGTTGTAACAATACCCCCGTCAGCAAGTCAGATCAGTACAGCGTCTGCATCTGAAAGTTCCTCAGTTGTTACATCCCACCCGACGATGATGGCGTCAGCTGTGTCATCACAAGTTGAAACAGTCCCGGTCAGTAATCTGTCTCCCATGTACACTAATATCCAGCAAGGCAGTCCATCTCTACAGAGTTCCCCACTTCCAACCATGGTACAAAATGGTGGAGAAGGTAGTCTTGTGAATTCACCCCACCACCTTCCTACGTCAAGTGTCAGCATAGCCGGAGTCCAGGAGAACTTAGTAGGAGTTACCGCAATTACTATGGATAATGCTGTGGTCTCGAGAGGAATAGTAAACTGATTTTACAGGGCTTTGTTTGTGATTTACATAGCTGTCAACTGCAAAAGTTTTGTTCCGTAATAATTATATTAACTCTTTCACTCCGTGTTGTGGTGTATCACTGTCTGCTTAAATGGCTCATACAGTGAAAAGCTTAGTGATAACCAACCATAGTCAATGCAACAGTCAATAATGTTATTTGAATATTGGAAAATTGAATCCTTTTGTCATTGCCTGTACTACCATTGAACTCAAATCTTCATTCTGGCATGCACAATAAACTGTTAAGTTGGGACTATTTTATGTATTTGGTCAGTTTGAAAAATCTTTCTATTCAGATGTCTGAGTGAATAAAGTTTGTCTGAAGACATTTATATTAAATTTAAGAAGAAAATTGAGCTTGCTGGTTGAAATAATATCTCTCATGTGAATTTACTTCTCACTACCCATGCGGGAATGCCAGAAAGAATCTTGTAACAGTAACAACCAACAGATTCAATTTTCAAATATTCAGTTCAGTAGTTGGGTTTATGGGATGCACTTGAGCTGGCGTGACTGTGATATTTATATTCTTTAACAATTACTCTTCATTTAGCAAGATGATGAAAATTCAATGTTATTATGCTTCTTTGCTTTACTCAGTTCACAGTTTGACAAAGCTGACTAAAGTGTCCTTTGGAACCATGCCAAAATAAATAAACTTAACATTAAAAGAGGAAACATTATGCAAGAAATTCTTCATTCTTAAGGGAAAAAGGGAGATGTCAAGTGTTCCCTAGGGTATCTTACTCATAAGGTACTGATAGCTTTGAATCTAAAAATTTACTTTGTTGGTTGTTAATGAGGCCCACAGGGCTTGAGGTGTGTTTGCTGTATTTTTGTGGCAGTTAAATTTTTGTTAATGTTGATTCTTAAATTATGAAAGGCATCTTTCAACATAGGTTCCTGATTTACTTTATCTCACTAATTACAATATTACAATTTTTTGTCTCTTAATAAACGTGTTTGTGGTCTGTTCAACTATGAATAATTATATGCAAGTTATTTTCCTATGGCCAGAGTGCAAAGCACACAGGCCTTGAATCCAAAAGGAATATTCTGAGACTTGTAGTATGGATCAACAAAACGAGTTAAGTAAAGTACTTCTTACATCTCTTAGTGTTTTGAACAGGTATGAAAGGACTCTTGCAGGTTGTAGTAACGTAAAATGCAGACAACCACATTTATCGTCCATGTTGCATGCACTGAGAGATGTAACAAAGGTTGGGAGAGTTTTTCCCATTCCCCCAAAAAGTATCTTCAATTGAGTTGACAAGGATTAGAAGGAGTTGCATTTCATTACAAATAATAGATTAAAATCATATGACAGTTTTATGATTGTTCATTGGTTAGCGAATATGTGGTAAAATTAATGAGAGATTTTATAAGGAAAATAATAGCTCTATGTAAGTATAAGTTTTATATTGTACATTATTTTATGGAGCTGTATATTGCTGTTAAATTATTATTATTAACAAGTAAGTTTAGTATTCTATCACACATTCAAAATATTTTTTAGCAGTGTGCCATATTACACTTACTTTGAAGTAAGACTAAACTATTATGAAATGTAATATTAAAATATGACTNAGTTTTATATTGTACATTATTTTATGGAGCTGTATATTGCTGTTAAATTATTATTATTAACAAGTAAGTTTAGTATTCTATCACACATTCAAAATATTTTTTAGCAGTGTGCCATATTACACTTACTTTGAAGTAAGACTAAACTATTATGAAATGTAATATTAAAATATGACTAAAAGAAGAATTATGGATTGTTTGTACTTGTCCCCTTGACAAGGGGAAGTGTAGCTAATAGTTCTGTGAATCAGGTATGATGAATAGTCAGTCAGGAAAATGTCTGACTAAATTTGAACTCCTTTGCGAGGCCAGACATGATTGGAAAAATAAACCACCAAAACTGTCTTTTTAACACTGAGTTACATGGTGCAAAATGAAGAAATAGGCTCTTTTGAGTTCCAAAAACTCTCACACTTTCAAAACAAGTTGAAGTGGAAAAAACCTATCTTATGAGAATGAGTTGTTTGAATGAGAATAAAAAAGCTAATTTTTCATATCAATAGCGGGATTAGCCTCGCTAATGGCATAGTAAAGGTCAGTGTAATGCACATGTATGCATGACTGGTTTGTCCAACAAACATGATGACCTGCTCATACCACAGTATCCCCAGTAAAAGTCAGTGTAATATATGCCTGACTGGTTTGTCCAACAAACATGATGACCTGCTCATACCACAGTATGACCAGTAAAAGTCAATGTAATGTATGCGTGACTGGTGTGTCAAACAAACATGATGACTTGCTCATACCACAGTATGCCCTTTCTAAAAAGTCAAATTATTTGCAGCTTTTGGATGCACCCTTATCGTTAAAAAGTCTTTAAAAAACAAATTAACATTTCCCTCAGTAGTAGACTGATGAGTACCATCCACAATTTTCCTCAGGGATATTAAAGGAGCGCGTGCAGAATGCAACATTTGAAGGGTGACATTTTCCTGAGTAGCGTTTTTCGCACATGCCATGCTTACATAATTTGCCACCCTGCCAGGAGGGCCTCACTTTTGCTTGCTCAAGTTCTGGGATCGTTTCGTTGGACAAGCGTTACTTATGATTGGTTAAGAGTTTCCTTTAAATTTATACCCCTTGACCAATCACCACTAACTTCTGTCCACCAAAATCGATCCCAGAAAGCATTGTACCCATTCTCTCTAGAGTTTCTGAAGTGGGGTATTATTAATATAAGGGAGGCAGTGTGGTCGAGTGGTCAGCACGTCAGACTTGCAATCTGGTGGTCCGGTGGTCCCGTGTTCAAGTCCCGCTTTAGCCACTTGCTGGATTTGTTCTTGGTCATCCCAAGTTCAAATCCTCAGCCAGGCTTGTAAATAGCCAATTGGTTACCTCCTGTCAGCTGGGGTATTTAATCCTGTCATGTTGTATTTGCATCATTTGTTTCAGAATTATTTGACTGGAGTGCCTGTAAACTAGCTGGATAAACTAAGTGCACTAATTTCCACTATAAGAAAAACCTTTCTGACCTTTTTTTAAAACCTTTTTATTTAAGATGGATGGTGCTGTTTACCAACAGACATTCACACTCACACTGAGATAAGACAGTTAATAGATGGTGTTCTGTGATAATTTTGGCATTTGTATTTCAAAGGACCATCTAATAATAGTCTAATTATAGAAAAATTGTCTGCCTATCAACTGATAAAAAAAGCTGAACTGGGAAAAAATTAATTAAGTTTTTATTATGTATAGAAATGGTCCTTGTCAGGTAGAATTAGAAAATATGAAATTATAAATTGAATAACAGAAAACATCAGTTATCAAAAAAATGACTGTTTCATTACAGTCTACAAAAATGGAAAATCCTTGGATAAAAATAATAACTATATAATACTTTAATATTTTGACTGTGATCATTGTGAGGCATGAACTTAATTAATTTTGTTATATTACATCAAATTTAAATATTTTATGGTAGTTTACCAAAAATAATCATCTCTCTGAACTATGACAACAGACTCCCACATAAAAAATTAATACCCTCAATGACATTTTTTTTATGAACTTCAAATGAAAGCTACTGAGCAGTACTTCAAATTAAACCTTTTCAGTAGCACTTTCACATAGTTATATTCATTTTTTGTTTTCTTTATTTATACTAAATAAAATATGAATTATTTTTCTTGAAACCTAATTTGCGGCACTGTTGGAGGTGACAGCGTAAAGGCTGCTTGCCAATCTGCCTGCAATTAACCTTTCCACTGCTTTGTCAAGTGAAGCACATGCACAGATCCTGAATGGAATGAACTCTTAGAACTACGAGGAGATGATACAACTAAGTCTACAGCTGATGCAGTGGGCAATGGAATACTGATGAATGTCGTTCCCAGACGGGACCTCTCCTAGGACAAAAACACACCTCTGTTTAATTCATTGGTAATGATTATTTCACTCATTTTTGAGCAGTACCATCATCTTGTCTAGATCAACTCCTGAAAGTAAGTTGACATTTCAAAAATTAAGATGTATCTTAACCCGCCCCAAAGTTATTTTTAGACTGGCAACTGCAGCTTTATAATAAAACAAGGAAGTCACTAAACATGGAACTCACTTTGGGGTTCCTTGCACTTTAATCTAAAATTAAGGTTAAGCAAGCACTGTTGCTATGGTTACCTGCTACATTAGGAAACTTGGTCAAAACTTGATAAAGCACCAATTGGATATTTATTTGATACAATGATAAAATTATTATAGCATCTTAAAAAAGTATTTGAAGAAGTATCAAGAAGAACCATTGTTGTTTACAGGACCAGCTTTTGATGCATATAAGTTATTAGTAAGAACATAAACAATTATTTTGTTTTCAGTACTATGTTACTTGAATTCCCCCAAGCAAGTTTAGAACAGAATTCACTAGCCTGATTGCAAAATCCACAAGCCCAGGACTATCAGACATGACTCTTGTTGCACACAGTTTAATACTTTTGCATAGCTTACCTCTGTAGACTTCACCACGAAGGAGGCCTATAAAATATTAAACACAAGATTACATTATTAGGTCTTAACATGTACGCATCCTTTACATTTGCTGTGGCCCTGGAATAACAATCTAAATGTTTTACAGCCCTTGCTTTATATTGCATCAGTTATATTTCCCTATTTATTTTTTGCCAGAACTTGTAATATTTTGCACTTTTACTGTTTTAGATTCAACCTTCATCCTAGGTAAAAATGTTTTTCCAAGTGGGCCTTCATTTTTGTCTGGTGGATATTGTCATGGTGTTATTTCTGGTGGTAAGGAATTCACCTAATGTAATATCTTAGGCCCGTTTCAAACGTCATGCTACTGCCTTGCCGAACTAAATTCGACGATAGCATGGCAGTAGTGTGACGTTTTAAACCAAGTTGTGCCACTTCCGTGCTGAACTCAATATTCACAAATCATAAATACATTAGAAAACATTTAAAAGTTTGCTAACCCATTTCTTTATTTTTGTGTTTTGTTTTCAGCAAGAGCCGTTCTATTCGCGTGAATTAAATTTGATGTCTGAAACCAAGTCGTGCTAGTGTCATGCTGCAGTCCTGCTGCAGTCGAGCCAGCTTAGCATGGCAGTAGCACGACGTTTGAAACAGGCCTTAGTAAGTCACACATCACTGATATTACCTTAACTCCAGGACAAGGATCAACTCCCTGACATCCTCTGGTGGCATTACCAGAAGGGAAGTTATTTCCTCCATAGAATGCATACAGTCCACCTTCCTCAGCTGAGATAAAA
>CALNXI010002173.1:54646-64646 GCA_942486025.1 Porites evermanni
GGGGGGGGGGGGGGGGGGCATGGAAAAAAATCATTATTCCCTACATCTTCCCCTCTCGTGCATGTGTTGAGCTCCATGCCCACCTCACACTTGCCTTTCCTCCACTGAAAAATATGCTGCTGTTCTATAGGCTTCTCAAAATGTAAAATTATATTGATCCAGTCAAAAGTTCTGTTGAAAGGAAAGTCATTTGCTGGGTCCCATGGTGAGGTTATGACTAAGGATTCTCAGATCTGTTGCAGAGTTTGTAGGCTTGCAGTTGCTAAAAAAGAGCTGTTTTAAAGTTGAGTGAGGGGTACTTAAACCCACCTGTAGATGGAGCACTGACGGCAAGATCGTCCAGCCCATCCTGATTAAGATCTGCCACGGCCACTGCTGTTCCAAATCTACCATTTTCCACTGTTCCATTGAGAATCATGTCAGCATCAGAATCTAAGTTGAAGTTCCTGCTTGGTAGTCCACTCTCTGCATTACTTGTAACAAGGTAAACACAACCATGTTGGCTGTTCCCTGGAGTGCCATACCCTGGTGCTCCAATCACGAGTGAAAGAGACAGACCGCTGAAGTTGCCATATGCTAAGGACCTAAAAATGTGATACAAGGTTAGTAGATTTCTCCCAGTAACATTAGGAAAACTATTCCCATGACAATTAGACCCCATTTACTATATTCCCACATTGTTCTCTCTCTTTTTGTTTTAAATAACATCTATGTTATTCAGGACTACGTTCATGTGGACTCCTGGGTTCAAAACTTTCACAGATCTATGTTATTATAGCTCAAAAGTTTTAAACCAAAACCAGGGTTTAACAAAAGTCCACCTAGGAAATTCTCTTGCTGGGCAATTAATTTTTAAGCTCACTTGCCCAACAGGCAAGGGTCCAGGTGAACATCCTCCAACTAAATCATTAACTAAAACAAGCAACGAGTCAAACCCCGTTAATATAGACACTGAAGGGACCACAGAAAGTGTCCGTATTAATTGGGCGTCTGTATTAAGTGAGTCATGTTATTAAACACCTTTAATTAGAACAAAATACTTTGAAATAAAAGGACATTAGGATCGTCAAATTAAACATCTTAGCCTTCAGAAAGCCATCATTCCGCGGACTAAATCCAAGGAAACACTCAAAAAAATCACTCAATTTTTATATTGCTAAATCAAAGCCATTTTCTGCGTATTACATTAATTATTTTGATGTCAAAATAGTCTTAAAATAACCTCAAGAAATCACCCTATCCGGTGTACTATAGAGCTGGGCACATCAACATGCCGTCAAGTGAAGGTTTTTTACCTTCAAAGAGACAAGGTTTATTACAGCACAAAGTTGATAATGAAGTCTATGCATTAGTGAGGTTGACTTTCTACGAGAATCTGTTTATTGGACAAGAAAGAAGCATCCATTGTCTGCATTAAAGTGTGTCTGTATTAAGCACGTTAATTTTAGAGAACATTTAAGAATAAAAATCAACGATAAAAATTTTGAATGACATTTCGATGACTCGCTCATCATTTTCAAATTCTAAAAAGATAGATTGTTAAAAGTTCTTTATATATTAAGAATGCGTGTGAAGTCTCGGGTGCATTTCTTTGAACGTCGCGAAAGAAATGCACCCGTTCGGATTATTCTGCCATTCAAGGATCAAAGATCAGCCGACATTGTACGCAGACAGCTGTCCGATCTTGGAGAGAAAATAAACAGTGATATACGCCCAGTTTTCACAAGCAAGAAAATTGCCAACAACATCAGAGTAGCTGAAGCCAAACCACAGTTAATAAATCAACAATGCGTTGTTTACAAATTCAAATGTGATCTGTGTGATGCGGATTATGTTGGTTATACTCGCCGACACCTTTTCCAACGCATTGATGAACACAAGCACTCAGCTATTGGAAAACACCTACTTGACTCTCACAATCAAAAGAACAAAGACCTCACTGAACAATTCACTATACTGAAGAAATGTCGTGGGAAATTTGAATGCTTGATCTACGAAATGCTTTTTATCCAGGAAATGAAACCCAAACTGAACACTCAATCAGACTCAATAAAAGCGAAACTATTTAGTACCTAATTTACACTCACTACATTCCACATTGTAGTTTTTAATCACATGCAACGAGACTTCACACGCATTCTTAATATATAAAGAACTTTTAACAATCTATCTTTTTAGAATTTGAAAATGATGAGCAAGTCATCGAAACGTCGTTCAAAATTTTTATCGTTGATTTTTATTCTTAAATGTTTATCGAAAGCGTCTGTTATTAGAATTTTAGAGAAAATGTAATAATGAGGTGTCCATTATTAAGTGGGAGTCTGTAATGCGGGGTTATACTGTCGTTTCATCCCAGGTGAACAAAATGTGAGAGCTGCTTGCTTAACTGACATGTTGTAATTCAAGTTTTCTTCAAGTCCTAGATTACTTACCATCCTGTCCTTGCATATGGAACTGAAGATGAATATTCAACAGGTGTCATCGTCACCTCCTGATCAGCATTGTTCACATTCTCTGTTATTTGAGGAGGATTGTTTGCACTACCCAGACAAGTCTTTTTAAAATTCTTTACTTTCTGGATCTTTGATTGCAAAGACTCTGACAAAGAAAAGAAGCTTCCTCTTCGGCTCTGTTTGATGTTCACATCAGATAACCTCAAGGTTTTGTGGATGTCTTGCTGCAGCATAATCATTCCAGGATTCCATAGCTTCTGCCGCTGTGTTCGTTGTAAGAGGATTCCATGTTCACTCTTGTTGCAGGAAATAAACAATGGACTTTTTGGTATAGAGCAAGTGTCTGTCCCGTGTTCAAGCATATCAATAGTCTTGTGCCATAGCAGGACAGACCACGCTGCCATGTCAGCCACGCCCCCTAAAATGGAAAACTCCTGTGTTTAAAAGAGTCTGTTGGTGAGGTTTTACACTATTGAAGAGGCCATGGGGCTTTCAAAATTTCCTTTTTACTGTCAAAGCT
The DNA here is from genome assembly GCA_942486025.1 of Porites evermanni. Lineage (NCBI taxonomy): Eukaryota > Metazoa > Cnidaria > Anthozoa > Scleractinia > Poritidae > Porites > Porites evermanni. Next base: position 57,620 of record CALNXI010002173.1, read on the forward strand.
GTGACTTACTAGGGACAAAGTTTTATCCCTCCTACTCAAGGTAAGACCACCAACAATTAACTTCAACATTTGGGGCAGAGGAGAAGGGGCTGTGGAAGGTAAAAGTGCTGTTTTTCATAGGCAGTGGCAGTCCTCATTATACAATCAACAGTAATAAATGAAGGGGTACGTGGAATAAGGCCCAAAGTAACGTCAAATTCTCCTTTTGATTTACAAGCAGATATGGGTCAAATTGAAAGGAGCATCTAACAAATTATGCAGAGTCACAAATAGCTTTTTCCATCCATCCTTTCAACCATCATTTTTATTAATTTATCATTTCTCACTGCACCAGTAGGCACATAAGTATGTCATGACCAACACTCTCTGTTCCGTGCCCCCACTTTAGCTACAAGAGCGACGCCCCTGTTAGCGTTGTATCATTGTCAGTGCTTCTGGTTTCTGTAACAACTACTTTTTTATGGGGTAGGGTCATTAGCCCTATGCCTAATCCCCAAGCTGGAGGACCAAGGGGCCACTCTTTGTCTGGTCTCTATCCTTCAAGCTGACATAGCTCTAGGGGTCATTAAGGCATGCAGACTGCCCCACTGCATTAAGGTGGTGACCTGCCCATTTGGAGCAACTATACCTTGGAAGTATGTGTGAAAGTCTTCTGCCAAAAATGGTGATGTCTTGGCATACTTGGGAAACAACTTTTCTCCTGCAATTTTCTCACCGATCCAACCAAGAAGCATAAGAGCAGAACAGACTTCTATCTCTTCCTTTGTAATTTTCTTTTCTCCATAATACTCAGTGTAGATCTCTTCCAGATCACTGGATGGAAGATACCTGATGACAAATAAAATTATACGCTCACTACCTAAAGGCAGAAGGACCCTGTCAAAAGATAAGAGAAAGACACCTCATGGTCATGGGGGCGGGGGGGGGGGGGGGGGGGGGGGGGGGGGGGGGGGGGGGGTGCCAGCTCCCAGGAATATTTGACTCACTTTTGAAGTCACATAGTCACATGTATATAACTTCAAATGGCCTCAAAATTTAACATCACTAGGGGGTGTGCTGACAAAGACTGCAGCTGTGATTGAAATATTGGGGCAAAAGTATTATTTGTGCTGGTTTAAAGGTTTAAATGCGTGTTTATAGTGGAAAGTGAACTTAGCTTATCCAGCTAGTTTAGAGGCACTCCACTCAATTACTTCTAAGAAAAAATTAATCAAATACAACACAACCGGATTAACAACCCCAATAGCCAGGAGGCAACCAGTTCGCTATTTACAAGCTTGACCAAGGATTTGAATTCAGGACAACGGAGAACAATCCAGCAAGTGGCTGGACTCGAACCCACGACCACCAGACTGTGAGTCTGATGCACTGACCACTTGGCCATGCTGCCTCCTCTGAAATCATAAAAAGTTAGTAGATACTTAGAGTTTACCATTCTTTTAATCCTGAAGGTAGTTGCCTCGTATCACCGTCAAATGATGCAACCATGTCTCCTCCTGGATCACCGATGCTGTGTGCAGCGGGAAATGAACCAAAGAAATTAAGATCCCCCATAGTGGTAAGAAATCCTTGATTGATTCCAAGACTGTGCCATGTTACATCTGCAACTTGATGTGATACAAAACCAAGAGTAAAAGCCACCAGCTTTTCTGTGTCCTGTAAAGTCAAGGTCACTACTCATTAGAACAAAAAATTCCCCTTGCCTGACTAACACTAAGGTTTTCTCTGACTATTTGCTAAAATCCCTCACTCCATCTCTCACTATCACATCATCATCATTATCATTTTGTTCATTAACATGTGCTTTGACATCCAACCTCATCATCATCATCATCATCATCATCACCAATTTCAGTATATGATACTGAAATTGGTGATGATGATGACTAACACTAAGGTTTTCTTTGACTATTTGCTAAAATCCCTCACTCCATCTCTCACTATCACATCATCATCATTATCATTTTGTTCATTAACATGTGCTTTGACATCCAACCTCATCATCATCATCATCATCATCATCATCACCAATTTCAGTATCATTATCCTGCACCTCAAGGCTCGAAATTAACGCTCGCAAACTCGCAAAATGCAATTGATTTTGATAATCTGCGAGTGAGAAAAATGTCCACTAGAAAAAGCTTGCGAGTTAGAATCATCCATCTCTCCTAAACAAAGAGAGAAAATTTGCTAGTGGTCTCACCAGTTTGCTAGTGGAAAAAAATCTTACTAGCAAAACTTTGCAAGTGCACTAAATAGTTAACTTCGAGCCCTGGCACCTCCTATCAACATCATTCACAACACTACATCATGATCAAAGTATTAATTCTGGTGATTTTTTTTGACGCTATATAGTAAACCCTGCTCCATTGACACCTGCTTAATATGGACATCAGTATATAAAAGACAGTTTCGTTTGTCTCGATGAAAATAAAGCACATATACTTTCTCTATAATTAACCTGCTTAATACGGATACCCGGTTAATGTATCGGTCAAATCGAAGCTTCAACATGCCCCCCCCGGGCATACCCCGGGCCTTTGACACCTTTGCCGTCCCGGGGAGGAGGGAATTTGATTATCAGAGTCTTCCAGGTGGTGGGGAATTTGATCCCCATGCTTTAGGGGTGGGGAATTTGAACTGCACCCTCCATTTCATGTAAAATCTTTGGCGTGGCGAGCTATCATGGGGGATGCGGTGTTAGAGGATTTTCGTGGAAATGATTGTGCCTTTGTGGCAAATTGGTTACGAGGAAAGGAATTAAACAAGCTTTTTGCCGTATTTGAAGTATTTAAATTTTAAAATTTTTAATACTGGATTCAGGCTTGAATTTATGAATGTATTTTATTGTTGTGTTTACAATGAAATACAATACCCATACCAGCGATTCAATACAGCAACATAAAATAAAATAAAAAGCTCAGTCAACTACTTTGACCTACTGCAAGTATGTTAATTAATAAGGTGAGCGATGATGCATGTCAGTGAATTTGAATTCCATGTTCACTCTTGTTGCAGGAAATAAACAATGGACTTTTTGGTATAGAGCAAGTGTCTGTCCCGTGTTCAAGCATATCAATAGTCTTGTGCCATAGCAGGACAGACCACGCTGCCATGTCAGCCACGCCCCCTAAAATGGAAAACTCCTGTGTTTAAAAGAGTCTGTTGGTGAGGTTTTACACTATTGAAGAGGCCATGGGGCTTTCAAAATTTCCTTTTTACTGTCAAAGCTGTGACTTACTAGGGACAAAGTTTTATCCCTCCTACTCAAGGTAAGACCACCAACAATTAACTTCAACATTTGGGGCAGAGGAGAAGGGGCTGTGGAAGGTAAAAGTGCTGTTTTTCATAGGCAGTGGCAGTCCTCATTATACAATCAACAGTAATAAATGAAGGGGTACGTGGAATAAGGCCCAAAGTAACGTCAAATTCTCCTTTTGATTTACAAGCAGATATGGGTCAAATTGAAAGGAGCATCTAACAAATTATGCAGAGTCACAAATAGCTTTTTCCATCCATCCTTTCAACCATCATTTTTATTAATTTATCATTTCTCACTGCACCAGTAGGCACATAAGTATGTCATGACCAACACTCTCTGTTCCGTGCCCCCACTTTAGCTACAAGAGCGACGCCCCTGTTAGCGTTGTATCATTGTCAGTGCTTCTGGTTTCTGTAACAACTACTTTTTTATGGGGTAGGGTCATTAGCCCTATGCCTAATCCCCAAGCTGGAGGACCAAGGGGCCACTCTTTGTCTGGTCTCTATCCTTCAAGCTGACATAGCTCTAGGGGTCATTAAGGCATGCAGACTGCCCCACTGCATTAAGGTGGTGACCTGCCCATTTGGAGCAACTATACCTTGGAAGTATGTGTGAAAGTCTTCTGCCAAAAATGGTGATGTCTTGGCATACTTGGGAAACAACTTTTCTCCTGCAATTTTCTCACCGATCCAACCAAGAAGCATAAGAGCAGAACAGACTTCTATCTCTTCCTTTGTAATTTTCTTTTCTCCATAATACTCAGTGTAGATCTCTTCCAGATCACTGGATGGAAGATACCTGATGACAAATAAAATTATACGCTCACTACCTAAAGGCAGAAGGACCCTGTCAAAAGATAAGAGAAAGACACCTCATGGTCATGGGGGCGGGGGGGGGGGGGGGGGTGGGTGCCAGCTCCCAGGAATATTTGACTCACTTTTGAAGTCACATAGTCACATGTATATAACTTCAAATGGCCTCAAAATTTAACATCACTAGGGGGTGTGCTGACAAAGACTGCAGCTGTGATTGAAATATTGGGGCAAAAGTATTATTTGTGCTGGTTTAAAGGTTTAAATGCGTGTTTATAGTGGAAAGTGAACTTAGCTTATCCAGCTAGTTTAGAGGCACTCCACTCAATTACTTCTAAGAAAAAATTAATCAAATACAACACAACCGGATTAACAACCCCAATAGCCAGGAGGCAACCAGTTCGCTATTTACAAGCTTGACCAAGGATTTGAATTCAGGACAACGGAGAACAATCCAGCAAGTGGCTGGACTCGAACCCACGACCACCAGACTGTGAGTCTGATGCACTGACCACTTGGCCATGCTGCCTCCTCTGAAATCATAAAAAGTTAGTAGATACTTAGAGTTTACCATTCTTTTAATCCTGAAGGTAGTTGCCTCGTATCACCGTCAAATGATGCAACCATGTCTCCTCCTGGATCACCGATGCTGTGTGCAGCGGGAAATGAACCAAAGAAATTAAGATCCCCCATAGTGGTAAGAAATCCTTGATTGATTCCAAGACTGTGCCATGTTACATCTGCAACTTGATGTGATACAAAACCAAGAGTAAAAGCCACCAGCTTTTCTGTGTCCTGTAAAGTCAAGGTCACTACTCATTAGAACAAAAAATTCCCCTTGCCTGACTAACACTAAGGTTTTCTCTGACTATTTGCTAAAATCCCTCACTCCATCTCTCACTATCACATCATCATCATTATCATTTTGTTCATTAACATGTGCTTTGACATCCAACCTCATCATCATCATCATCATCATCATCACCAATTTCAGTATATGATACTGAAATTGGTGATGATGATGACTAACACTAAGGTTTTCTTTGACTATTTGCTAAAATCCCTCACTCCATCTCTCACTATCACATCATCATCATTATCATTTTGTTCATTAACATGTGCTTTGACATCCAACCTCATCATCATCATCATCATCATCATCATCACCAATTTCAGTATCATTATCCTGCACCTCAAGGCTCGAAATTAACGCTCGCAAACTCGCAAAATGCAATTGATTTTGATAATCTGCGAGTGAGAAAAATGTCCACTAGAAAAAGCTTGCGAGTTAGAATCATCCATCTCTCCTAAACAAAGAGAGAAAATTTGCTAGTGGTCTCACCAGTTTGCTAGTGGAAAAAAATCTTACTAGCAAAACTTTGCAAGTGCACTAAATAGTTAACTTCGAGCCCTGGCACCTCCTATCAACATCATTCACAACACTACATCATGATCAAAGTATTAATTCTGGTGATTTTTTTTGACGCTATATAGTAAACCCTGCTCCATTGACACCTGCTTAATATGGACATCAGTATATAAAAGACAGTTTCGTTTGTCTCGATGAAAATAAAGCACATATACTTTCTCTATAATTAACCTGCTTAATACGGATACCCGGTTAATGTATCGGTCAAATCGAAGCTTCAACATGCCCCCCCCGGGCATACCCCGGGCCTTTGACACCTTTGCCGTCCCGGGGAGGAGGGAATTTGATTATCAGAGTCTTCCAGGTGGTGGGGAATTTGATCCCCATGCTTTAGGGGTGGGGAATTTGAACTGCACCCTCCATTTCATGTAAAATCTTTGGCGTGGCGAGCTATCATGGGGGATGCGGTGTTAGAGGATTTTCGTGGAAATGATTGTGCCTTTGTGGCAAATTGGTTACGAGGAAAGGAATTAAACAAGCTTTTTGCCGTATTTGAAGTATTTAAATTTTAAAATTTTTAATACTGGATTCAGGCTTGAATTTATGAATGTATTTTATTGTTGTGTTTACAATGAAATACAATACCCATACCAGCGATTCAATACAGCAACATAAAATAAAATAAAAAGCTCAGTCAACTACTTTGACCTACTGCAAGTATGTTAATTAATAAGGTGAGCGATGATGCATGTCAGTGAATTTGTCATGATGTCGCAATCTCAATTGGTGGGATCTTTTTTTATAGAACGCTTTGTATGTTGCATGACAAAAAAAGCTGAGCATTCAGTGACCTTGTAGCAGCGATTTCCGCCGCCTTGCACGAGACTTTTGTTCGTAGTAAATACGCTAACAGCGTTTCTCAGTTTTTGTTATATTTATAAAGCTTTTTTTGACAACTGAAGGCGTTTCTGCCGTCCTTCTGTCATTTTTGTGCCTTTGAAATGTCCCCGGGGTGGGGGCATTTGATCACCTGAATGGACCCTAGTGGGGGCATTTGAACGGCATTTTGGCCCGGGTAGGGGGGAATTTGAACAAAATTTTTGAAAAAAGTCAAATGCCCGGGGGGTTGCCCGGGGGGGGGGCATGTTGAGGCTTCGATTTGACCGATACATAATATGGAAACCATGGCATGTCCCACAAGTTAACGGGGTTCCACTGTAATCATTGTCACGAGCAAAACAATCACGATTTTCACAGCTCTTTCAAACATAACCGTTATCAACAAAGTAAACTTCCATTGCTCTTATCAACATCATCATCTTCGTCATCATCGTCATCATCATCATCATCGTCCTCAATGACCTGCATATCTTTATCAGTAACACTAACCTGATCCCAGGGTTTTGGGTATTTTTTTCTGATGTAATTGACCGTAGCGTTAAGAAATGGAGACCAATGTGTATCCTCAGCGATCGAATGGAATTTCCCAGAATAACAAAAACTGGAATACATCGAATCCGGATAAGGATTTCCGGCGATGAACGATGGTGATGAGTTTTTTATTATTGGTTCCTTAAAAGTACC
>CALNXI010002173.1:67146-75980 GCA_942486025.1 Porites evermanni
ACCTCTAGCTGTCAGAACCCCTGAGTCTTAGCCCCTAGCTGTAAGAACCTCTGGTTGTGAGAATCTCTGGTTGTAAAACCCCTCATTATAAGAATTCCTTGATGTAAGAACTCCTGGTTGTAACAACCCTTGGTTGTAATACCCCTGGTTGTAAAACCCCTGGTTGTAAGAACCCCTAGTTGTAAGACCCCTAGATGTAAGAACCCCTGGATATAAGAACCTGTGTGTGTAATACCACTGGTTGCAAGAACTCCTGGTTGTAAGCACCGTTAGTTGTAAGACCCCTGGTCGTAAACCCCCTGGTTGTAAGACCCCTTGGTTGTAAGACGCCTGGTTGTAAGAACCCCTGGTTGTAAGAACCCTTGGTTTTAAGAAGGCCTGGTTGTTAGAACCCCTTGATGTAAGAACTCTTGAATTTAAGAACCCTTGGTTGTAAGCCCCTGGTTGTAAAACTGCTGGTCGGTTGTAAGGACCTCTTGTTGTAAGAACCCCTGGTTTTAAGTCCCCTGTTTGTAAGAACGCTTGGTTGGTCATGGTAAGAACCCCTGGTTGCTCATGGTAAGAACCCCTGGTTGTAAGATTTCTGTTCATAAGAACTCCTCTTTGTAAGGATCCCTGGTTGTAAGATCCCCTTGTTATAAGACTTCTGATTGTAAGAACCTCTTGTTGTAAGACCCGTAGTTGAAGGAACCCCTTTTTGTAAGAACCCCTTGGATGTACGACTCCTCATTGTAAGAACCCCTGGTGTTAGGAACCCAAAAAAATACCCCCAAAAAAGGAGTTTATTTCTATTTCTTCACTTCGCTGTTAACAAGGCTTGTTGTTGCAAGCTCGGCATATGAGTTGTGATGATGACATGACCCAGAAAGGTATTAGTTTCCTTGAGCATCAACAGAGCCTCTGTTGAGCCTTTAAGCCTCTGATGATGCATCAACAGAGGCTTAAACCTGATTTTGGAAGTCTATGTGTACTTTTTGCATGTTCATCTGTGTGATAGAGGGGTTAAAAATGCCAGGGATTTATTGACTGCCAGGGCACTGGGGTGGGGGGTGGATGTTTTTTCCCTTTTTGGTGCTTGCACTCATTTTTGCATTCTGCGCTCACTGTCGTATGCTTGCAACAAATTTTTGTCAAAAAAAGAAAAGAAGCCCTGATGATGCATGTTTAGAGGCAATCAATTTTTTTCACTTCTGCTGCATTGGAGAGGAAACAAGTCTTTAATTTTCAAGGTCTTTTTACCGTAGTTACTTATGAAATTTTAGTTCATTTTACTATTAACTAGTATTTAACTCCGTAAATAGCGCCTTTGGACTCTTGGGAAAGGGTGCGATATAAAAATGGATTATTATTATTATTATTATTATTATTATTATTATTATTATTATTATTATTATTATTATTATTATTATTATTATTATTATTGAAAGGATTCAAAACTTCAGTATGAATTTGACAGTTTGGAAATATTTTTTTTCTTTGAGAAACTACTTTTTTGGGGGGGGGGTGGTGAGTGGATGGGCTGGGGATCCTTCAAGTCTACAGATCACCTTGAGGACATACAAGTTGTCAGTAGCCAATTTCCCTTGGCTTCTAATGTTGTATACCGTACAGTTCCGGAAAATAAGCCCCTCCATGTATAAGCCCCTCTAAATATAAGCCCTTAAAATCGTAACGCAAAAAACCTCCGTTAAATCGCCCCTCTGAATATAAGCCCCCCCGGGGGCTTATACCTTGAAAGTACCCTCAAATACAACATAAAACAAAGCAAAAGCTGTACAGTAACATAAATTTTTGTATTTGCCAAAGAACTATTACGTGTGTGCCAAGTGTTTGTAGTCAGATGTGTCACAGTTAATTGCTGTTTGCGTGGTTCCTCTTCACTCTTGGCTTTGATTTCCTCTGTCCATATTGACAAAGTACATGCATGGCTACGTTTTAGAAAGGTCTATGTCCTCAACGCGAGTTTCAGAAAAAAACTTTCTGCAAATTACTGACATAAATAAATTTCCTTTCAAATATAAGCTAGCCCAATCGATTTTTGAGACGCAAATTTCCCTCCAAGAATAAGCCTAACCGACTTTGAAACGCAAAGTTCCCTCCGTATATAAGCGCCTCCAAAAAAAAAGCCCGTCAAAAAGGACCTTTGAAAAATGTAAGCCCCGAGGCTTATTTTCGGAATTTTACGGTATTTTAAAAAAAAATATGCAAACTTTAAAAAAGACCACCTACATTTGTCCATATTTGTCAGTAATACGAAAAAGGGCATGATTGACGTGTAACGATTTTGTGTACTTGTCTAGAATTATGATTTCACAAACAAAATTTATTAATAAAATTCCCAACAATTGTTCGGCCCGGAAGTCCTGGTGCCCAGTCATCTCGTTTGCATTTTCGTTTGTTTTCATCGCCGTGCCACGTTATGAAAAATGAAACTTTAAATCCCAGATAGACCCTAGATATCCGGTTTATTTAGATTTAGAAACCTGGGAGGTCTAAACACGTTCGCTTTACTTTCCATAAAATCATCGTCATTTCTGGAATAAAGTTAGTTTTTTTATTACCAAAAATTTTAATTTTGTTTGAATTTAATCCTCTGAAATATCGTGTCTCGGCTTTCTGAATTAAATACCCGCAATTTTTGGCGTCGTAAGTGTCACTGGCCTGTCTGCACGCTACGATATCAGAAATACTTGCATCGTATGGTCTTTTTAGGTTGTATTTCTGTTTAATGCGAGTATATAAAAAGACAGAAGACCTGGACAATAGTTTTCTTTTCTGTCTTTTCCGTGGGGTTATTAAATTTGTTGCACTAATTTTATACTTATTAAAACAGTGGATTGTGACGTAATTTTTTCCAAAAAAGATTTAACACGACCTGACATGACTTGAAATTGAACTAAATTTAACAGCTAATAGGAATTTGGCATCTATTAGGGCTATTTATTTAGCCTTGGCGGTTTTTAACCTGCTATCCTGAACCGCAAAAAGTTGTGCAAAAATGTTATCGAATTGTGTATTGTATAAATTATTCATTAATTTACATAAATTGGACTTTGAGTCGACGAAGAAGGACAAAGACGTTCTCACATGACTTATAAGAAAAATTGAGACATAATATATATCCGGTTTGGCAAACGCCAGTGGTTGAAACCGATGGAAAATTATATTTCGGCCAGGGCAGAGAGCTATAAGTCAGCGATTAAATGTTGTGGCGGAGAGGAAACCAGTTCTGTCGACAGCAAAGATTCGATGCTCGAAGCCGGCGAATATGTGGAAAGGCTTAGCTTTTGGCAAAGACCTAAACAGAAAGTGGACCTGGAATTCATTGATGTTAGTTACAGTGTGAAGAAAGGCCGAAAAGGTGAGCCGAGCTATTTTCCTGCCTTGTACAATAAAACGCCTCTTGGCTTCGCCGTTTCAAAATATAAGCAAGTTGCAGGTCTTCGGCGAATTATAGAAAGAGAAAACGTGTTCAAACTGGCTATTACAAAGCATGAAAAGGTCAATTTAGTCTCAGTTTTATTTGAAACTGATTAGGTTATTGAAATCTTCCTATTTTAAGACTTACAGTGGTTATTCTTCGAAGAGTTTTTAATGGTATTGCTATTTTCTGTATAGCTTATTATTTTGCGCGAGGATATTTCAGGCGTGACGAGACAAACACAGCAATGAGCAACTATGCGTGTACATTCGAGTTGGAGGAAAGATGCGAAAATATATTCATTCATCTCCAAAATTCCAGCCCTGTCCTACCCTTGGAGTGTAACGTGAACACTGTACAACTGAAAAGAGATTTGAGCAGAATCTCCCGTGTCGAAAGAGGTTTTTTCACGTTGTGCAAATTTGTTCCATGTCCAACTTGAACACTTTCGCAACAACAGACGCAGACACGTTGTAAACATCGTCTGCATTTGAAATGGTTTCGGATCGTAGAGAAAAATTCAGCCCAGTTTTCCTTCTCTAGGAAACTTTCACAAGTAATTTTTATTTTGCTGTAGGTTTTCAGGTCTAGAACCGTAAATGAGATTATTATTTTGAATTGCGAAAACAAATTTTTCAGTTCGCCTATCAGACAGGTTTCGTCGTCAGTGATGGGTCTATAAATGGGTTTTCCCTGTCTCTCGGGGGATTGTGCCTTGTACATGTACATCTAGAAGCGTTAATGGCAATCTTGAATGTGGTTAAATTCAAGGAAGTTTACAGACAATTTTCGCGCAAAATTGTTTGTTAAACATGCATTCAAGCCATCGGCTATTATTAAGTGATCGACAAGGTTATTGTTTACGAGTTGCATTTCGTTTGCATATTTTTTGCTAGAGGTACTTGATATCCAGCTATACGGCCGATTGTGATATACGAAAAGCGCAGTTTTGCACTTTGCACGGAAGGAGAAGAAGAAAGAAGAAAAAAGGAATTTCGTGCACAGAAATTAAGTCTTTTCTAAATAAAAGTTGCGCTTCTTTATGTGTTACTAAAAGAGTGATATTACGGCGTAGGGTAAAGTTCAGTACATAAATGGTGTAGGCCTAGGTGAGATTGAAACGGTCGAGTGATAACTTATAAGTCATTACTCGAAACCTTGAGTTTCAATTATTCTTTCATTTTGTTGTTTGTGTACAACGACTAAGATTGACCTTTACCACAAATTTAATGAAATTAACACCAGGGTTTTGTTATACTAAGTTATTTTCCTGAAATTATATGTTTGCGGCATGTAACTGAAGCGCAGAATCTAAGAGAAAGCTCTTGGTCGCAAGTGAAGGCTAGCTTTGTTAGGTTTGGAAACTACTCGAATCATTAAAAATATAGCTTGAGTATTTACAAATAAAAAGCAAACACAAAGAAACCGCATCTAACCCCATATCTCTGGTATTATACTTTCGGCTATTCATGCTAAACCAAAAAACTCAAACAGTACTTTCACGTCAAGCGAAAAAAAAAGTTATCTAAACTCTCTTTTAGCATTCAAACGTGTGACTCCTTGAATGAAGGCTACAAACCATTGCTTTTCTGTGATTTACTTTGATTGTGTCTTAAGTTTTTTGCCAACTGAACCATCCAAGAAATGGGTAAAAGGTAGTTTTAACCTTAGTTTTGAAAAGGGTGTTGCCAATAAGTTCAAGGAGAGGTTTCCTCTTTTTAGAGTGGTGTCTTTCCACGATTAGTATTATCATCCACAGCAATTATTACATGTTTAAATATTAACAGAAACTTAGAAACAAGACTTTTAACTTTGCCAAATTTTCTGGAAGCCATTTGATTCTCCAGATATAATTTCTAATTACATAAAATTAATGTAAATGACTATACAAACACTTTTAAGCTGAAAATGTTCCTTTTCAGTTATACAGAAGAATTATGAGTGAATTTATTTTGGCTTCCAGTTTCTTACATGAAAATGCGAAAATAAAAGAGCAAAAAGAGCACTTCAACATGAAAGAATGCCTATTGGTTATGTAATATAATGTGAGGAATGCAAATGATTTATCACAATTATGTGAATAAGTAATTTAGTATTTAAGCCAGGTTACTTTGCTTGATTGACGTTAAACGGATGTTCATAATGGTACACACCAGGAGCTCCTGAATAATCTGACCTTCAACACTTTCCAAAAGGAATCTCATTGATGTCTTGATTTCAAGTAATCCAATAGAGGTGTAAACATACATTATTTTGAAATCCTGTGTTATTCTTCACTGAAATACTCTTTTGATGTCATCTTTGTTATCCATGTGATTTTCTGGTTTCATGATAGCACTCTTGAATGGTAGCTTTGTTAGCTTGTAATGTTACTTTGGACAATGGATTTTTGCACCTTAACCTGTCTGTATAAAGTTAGAAGAATAGTGACCTTTGTTTTTCCCTCATGGTGTGATTTATGGGATGATATGATTTAGAGGAGTGACGAGAGCAGGGCAGCCACTGCCTCTCGCACGTGCATGTGCTTGACAGGTGTGTACACGTGCTTGACACGTGTGGGCAAAGCTTCTGCATGATTTCAGCCCGTTGTTGAAATGTTTGGGATGGGATTATATACCAACCCTGTTCCTTTCCTCTTCTTTCAAATTATCCTAAATAAGCAGCATAAGTTTTGATGCAGTCTGCAACTTATGAATTCACAGGGTTTAAATCACATATCAAAATGAGAAAGTTTATGATCCCTTTGCTGATCAGTGCTGTTCCTTTTTAGCAAAATTCTAATTTATTTTTGTACACTGCATGCCTTGACCAGTCTACTAATGAAGATCATTATCTGGAGATTAGAATTTTTTTAAATAAGTGATGAAAGACTTGTACTTTTATATTTGTAACTTTCGGTTCTTGTGATAAAATTCTAAAGTGTGACCTTTCAAATAATACTTCATTAGCAGTGCTTTCTTGTAATATTATTAATTTTTTTAATATTGAGATTAATTTCTGACATTTGCATGTGTGGCTTACATCAATCAGTTGTTTCTCTACATTAATCTTATCAACTGATCGATGATACTAACAATCCTTTAGCAAATTTCATCACAGTTTCTAACTCAAAGTTGGACAATTAATAATCACATGTTTGTGGTTAGGATAAGCTATAAATTACAGTCACATGTCACCCTTGTACGTAAACTTTAAGGCTAACAAAAAGGTACAACTTACAAAACAACTTTGCTAATTGTAGTCATGAAAATGTTAATCCTAAGGTCAGAGGGGCTACACAGGATGTGTGATGTAGTCGTAGAAGATATCTGTCCAAACCCACTCCATTGTGGAATGTCGGGAATTCCAGAGGAAACAAAGGTCAACGGCCAAAACTTTTAAAGGAAATGTATACAAACCTAAATTGGAATTTCCTGTCGATAGATGGATGGAAATGAAAAAACAACTGTATTAATTATTGAACCCTTTTATAATTAGGGGGAAAGATGCATGGATATTTTCTAAAGCAACACAATTTTAGAAAAGTAATCATCATTAAGATTTTTACCAGAAGAAAGATACTCACAGTTACATGTGTAACTTCAGGCATGGTTGTTATAAAGCCTTACAAACATTTCCGGGAGACACTCTGATTCGACCCTTGTCTGGGTTAAATGGGTATGTGTACATTAATACAAATTATACAAAACAATACCGTGGCTTTTATTTCAACATGATGGTGATTGAAGCATTTCCACTTATGGGGTCATGCATTTAAGGCCTGTTTCGAACGTTGTGCTGCTGCCGTACTAAGCTGGCTTGACTGCGGCACAACACTAGCATGACTTGGTTTCAGACGGCGAATTTAATTCAGTCCAATAGAACAGCTGTTGGCGAAAACAAAACACAAAAATAAAGAAACGGCTTAGCAAAATTTTAAATATATTCTAATGTATTTATAATTTATGAATTGAGTTCGGCACGGCAGTAGCACGACGTTTGAAACCAAGTCGAACTACTGCCGTGTTTAAGTCGAATTTAATTCGATCAATTTAGTTCGGCACAGCAGTAGCACGACGTTTAAAACGGCCCTAAGCTAACTAAAAGAAGTATATTAAAATTGTCTTAATAATAAAAAAAATTATTGTTATTATTGTCAGGCATTGTTTGTGGAGATTCAGCCCGAAAATCTAATTTCTGTAGGTTTTCAGATTTTGAGGCTATTCTATTGTAATTTTTAACGTTGGATGTCTTTGCAAGGTCAGGAGTAAGAAGATTCCACGCAATAGATGCTCTGTGTGTTATTGAATTTTTCATGAAATATGTGTTAAAGTGTGGGCAGGACCTTGTTCTTAGTTCGTAAGTAACGGATTGGAGAAGTCTTCTTGCTTAATATATGTCACATGGAGAGAGGAGTGCAAGATCTTATATACTAATGTTGCCAACTAACTTTGAACATAAAGTGTAGAGAATCCCATTTGGCTATCTTAAGTACTTCTACAGTTGGCATATCTAACACTTACTACTCACTTACTTCTCACTTAGGGCAAAGTGTTGGCTTATGGGAGGGGTAGATAGGTGGGCAGTTTCCCAGAAACCTGTAATGATCCCATATTTTGGGGTCTTAAACAGTTGCTTTTATCAGTGCCCCTACCATTCATATACAATAATTATATTGGTTTTACTTTGTTTGCATTGATGATTGTCTTGATGATCACAGATTATACTGAAATTCTGTAAACTACCCCTTTTAAGCCCTTTTTTTACACATCGTTTTATAAAAATGGGTTAGGAGTGATTATCAACAGAAAGGCTTACATGGTTATGAAGCCTGTCAGACCCCTTTGTTTTATGTTTTTGTGGTCCTGATGGTGCACAGCCTTCAGTAGCATTCCTCTCATTTTGATCTTATAGACCAATAAAAACGTCACATTAATTTAGATGGTCACAATTTGTGAAAAGAAAACAAAGGATGTGCCCTGTCAGGAATCGAGCTGATCCAACGTAAACTGCAATCACTTTGAGTCGTTTTTACTCCCTCACTAACGTCTGAATCAATCGGCTATTAATGTTCATGGTAATTTTCTCGCAAAACCTATCAAAACTTGGTGTGCTAACTTTGGCCCTTGCTTTGCCAGGAATTAATTCTCAGACTATTTATTTACTCTCTTATCATCTTCAAAATCCTAAATCCTACAGTTTTACACTCTTTTAAACATGTTTTTGCTGTTTTATTTTAAGAAGTGAAGCAAATTATCCATGGGCTGTCTGGTGAATTCAAGAGTGGGGAATTGGTAGCAGTCCTTGGGCCCTCAGGTAATTATGTTTTACTACTACTCTAAATGATCTAATCAGGGGCACCCAACAAAGATTTACCCTTAAATACGTTAAAAACACCTTTGATGCTAACTAGAGTCCTTTTAGATCTGTAGAG